>CAKNWT010085290.1:0-11432 GCA_932066315.1 Andricus coriarius | reverse complement strand
ACTAAAAGATACGTTTGAATGATAGCTATAGAGAAGAAATCAGCTAAAAGGTCGCGTTAAAAAAAAGTTTTAATAAAATTTGTCAGCACGCTGGCGGGCGAAAATACCTTCGATGTCTTCCCCTGCTAAATCTTTCAACTCATACAGGTATGGTGCTTGATTTCTTGATGTGATGGATCGCCTTACAACAAATAATTCCTTGCTCCAACCAGACTCATAACCTTTCTCAAAGACGCCCTTCTCGCGACTGATTCTGACGAGATCGTCACCAATGTATTTAGGCTTTCCTTTGGGCTTTTTTTCTTTACAAAATCGAAGTTGAATATTTGCTCGAGCTTCGGCTGCATTCGATAAATTAACTTCAGACGGTGTCATTCTAATACTTGAATGTCGAGTATTATTGTATGCATTCTCATGTTGTTGTAAAAAATCAATATAACGTCGAGTTTTTTTATGTGTAAAATACCGCCACATACGTTCCTTAAGTGTCCGATTGAAACGCTCTACTATGGCTGCTTTAACGTTAGGGTCCCGCGTTATACGGAATTTCATTCCATTATCAGACAAATATTTTTGGAAAGGGGCGCCCAAAAAATCTTTTCCCTTGTCTGATTGCAAACAGAATGGTACTCGATGATTACTTCTTTCTAAAATACACTCAAAAGCAGTTTTCACCTCCAATGCAGTTTTATTTCGAAGAGGTTCAACCCAGATGAGTTTACTCAAAACATCAATCACTACTAGAATATAACGGTGATTATCGTTATAAGTGGAGAAACTTTGCATGTCGATTAAATCACACTCCCAAACCTCATCAAGATTGGAAACCGTATAATGAGCTCTCTGAAATTTTCGTCGAATAGGTCGGTGTAAAGTGAATGCATCCTGGGATTTTATCCAATCAAACACTTGCTTACGTGATACTCTCCCTCGTGCAGCGCGAGTTATTTTTTCTATACCACTATAAGAAGCAGGATGACTTGGATTGTAGTATATTTCTTTAAGGAGCTTCATTTTAGAATAAAAGACTGCCACTTTGTTACCATTCCTGAACCAGTTTGTCTCTTTTCTTGACTGGTATTCCTTTTATTTCTACTACGACTTCTTTCACGGATTGACTTATTAGAAATCTTTAGGATTCTATCAGACCTTGTTTCATCCTCAGTTGTTTCATCCTCTGTTATAAGAGATTCTTGATTCAAGAGTGATCGGTTATTGATATCTCGTTGTATTTGTTTAGCAAGAATCAAATATTCTTGATTTTTCACGAGTTCTCGCGAGGTACCAATGTCTTGAAGGATACGGGCAAAGTGACTTCTGCCAGGAGGATTGAAACTTTTTCTAAACCTTAATGCATCATTAACCAAGTCTGTAATGTTTGAATGCTCAATAAGTCTACCGTCAATAATGACTGAACCATATTTATCCTATTTTATCCTATCGGCAAAATCCGGTTTCGTTAAATGATTAAGCAGTAAAGTACTTTTGGAACGAAAAGATTTAGGTACATTAGCTATAATATCCTTCACCGGCAAAAACTCAAGTGGATCATTATCTGTATTTTCCGTATGATCTATTTTCTCAGTAGGTAATTCTCTATTTTCGTCAATGAAAAATAGAAATTTTTTCAACACCTGACTGTAATCTCTCCACCTTTCACGTTCATCACTTGGAATAGGTGAGAATAATATTCGACTCATTTCAGAATCCAATCTGCCGAGATTTCTTCCAGGTGTCTGTGTAGTTGCACCAGGTATCGATGATATAGTCGTTGAATTATTATTGCTATATATAGATGTATGATTTATCATTTGCATTTTTTGATTAATTTTTTCGACCTGTTGGCTGGGAATGAGAACCATTTTCCTTGTTTGCTCCATATTATTGAAGATTCTACGATGAGGCCTTGAACAAATTGGAAAGCAGACTACCAATGATTGGACCAAGTAAGAGAGGTAAAAATCCACCTTTTTGAACGATAAATTTTTTCTTTTTTTTCCAAGTGCCACGAATTTCGACTAACTTTCGTAACGTGTTTCTATGTTTTTTCAGTTTTGGTTTTTGACAATCATTAAGAGGAACATTTCCCAATAGGATATTTAAGGCGCACTCACAAATAAATTTAATGAGCTTCACATCGGATGTTTTCAGTATTGCTTGCCTTTGATCCGAATTTAGAAGGGAAAGGGCATGTAAAACTATGGCGTTTTTCTTGCCGATTGACGTGTAACCTTTCGATGTCATTACAAATGCATAACTGGTATTTGACTATCACTGTGTCCTCCCTTTATACCCTTGACTGGTATGAAAACGTACTGATGAGGATCATCTGGAAATATACTTGTACGATATAGACAGTTATCAGGAGTTGATGGTTTCAAGTCCAGAAGTAAATAACCATGTGGTTGAGATGTGGCATCATGGTAGGCTTCTTATATAAAACGTGGATCTTTAGGACAAATTTGGCGTACCAGATGTTGAATTTAAGCCCGATCTCGAGGATTTTTAAATGTGACTATATAGTTTGCATTTAGAGAAATATCTCTTTTACCGTGTCCTTGGTGAAAAAAATTTTGAGAAATGAAAATGACACTGAAGTTTTTATGATGGCTTCCTTTAGTAAAAAGATCTACAATTGTATTATTTGAAGATTCTCTCATTAAATCGTCGAGAATTATAAGCTTAGACCTTGGATCATCGGAGTAATCAGAAGACTGTGGTAATCCTTCACGAATTTCTATCTCTTTTCCATATTCCTTATAAGCCGTTTGCCACTCTGAATAATAGAAAATTATACGATCAATTTGAGTATCGCACATTTTATTGAGATTTCTATTCTATTCTATATTAGGGTTGCGTGAAGCAGATAAAGAGTAAATAATGAAATTGTGTTATTCACAATTTAATTATGTTTTTTATTCTCCGGTAGTTATACATGAGTAATTATGATTCTAATAATAATAATTTTTTCAAATTATTATTTGCTTAATTGCATAGACTTGTTTATGTTTTATATGTATAAGTTTGCTTCTGTGGTGCTCAAGATACAGTGAAAATACAAGCTTACAAATATTATATATCTTTTTTAAGTATGAAAAAGAAGAATTGTGATATGTAAATGGTTGTGCTACAACATCTAGATAATCTTTATATTCTTCTTCACCATCCATTATTTGCTGTGATATGAGGTCAAAATCACCTGGACACAGAGGTGTACCATTTTCCTCTCTACAGTAGAAATATGTATTAGTCGGTGCTTCGAAGAGCCACTCTGAAAACACAAAAAAATGAAATGTTCTCATTACTCGTATACAAAAATACCTAATAAAAATGAAAAAAAAAGTACGTACACAATTTTTTTTATTCAGCATCAAGATTCGTGTTACACATAAGCGTGGGAATAAGAGTTTTTTGTTCATATTCACAAACTTGACCATTTAGAGTGGATCTTTAATAACTTATTAATGCTCTACATAACCAAATGGAAGAGAATCATAATTATCAATCAATCTCCTTTTTGTGTACACTGGCCGACAGATTTTGTGTTCATTCTTCGTTACTACATCGTGATATGCTGTTCTACGAATGGCTCTATAATTCAGTGTAATTGGAGTCGCTTTATTAACAACAAGATCACAGATCGAGTTAAGGTTTATAAATTGAGAGTTTTGGTGGTTTATGGTAATACCTTTTACTTTACACATATAGTTTTCTCGGCCGTTAGGTGAACATACTTTCTTAGCATAAAATTTAGGACCACCTGAGACAAACGTTTCAATAAAACTCCCAGAACCATAAGCTTCAAGCTCGTCTGTCAACTCGCCTAATAAACAACCAGTAGCTGGGTAATACTCGTTAAGCTCATTATGACTGATAAAAATCACAGAATCTGTATCAAAATAGAGTACGCGGCGATCTAATTTTTTCAAATGCCCATGTGATATCAGGCGTGCTTGTGCGGTTGTGTATGCAGCTACAACTACATTTGTGATAGGAGAAAGGGCTACAGCTTCATCTTCACAAACCCAGGAAGCATAAATATTTTCATGGTCGACGGGCAAGATATTATTCAGAATTTTGTCTGGACTCTGGATAATATTTATGAATTCGTCTTGAATACTAAGGATTTCAGTTGTCGGCACATTCTGATGCTGACAAAATTTACTCCAAAAAGAATTTAAGCAGAGTTTAGCCAAAGAGCGTAGACCAGGATTTTTCTTTATATTTTCAGGATCGAGCTGAATACCCTCTAAATCAAAAATTTTTTGGACATATGCCTTTTTCTGCTCCTCAGTTGTAAAATCAGAAGAATATCCAGTAGCTTCATGTTTCAGCTTGAAAACCCAATTCATATATTCTACAAATAGGCCCCCTGACTTTGTGAGTGAATCATACTGGGTTGTCTCATATTGCCAGATTTAAAAAACACTTGTTATCTTGTACCCACCTTCGATCGCCGCTTTGAATTCATCGGAAACCCATGTTCCTTCTATTTCTCGCTCACTTGTATTATTTACATGTGGACAGTCTTGCTGTAATTCTAATTTGCAGCAGGTATAACACAAGGGAAAGATCAGTTGCCCATGCATACGGACAGGAAGGACAGGTAAATACTTATCTGTAGGCGGTAATACATGACATTTAACTAAACCCTCCACATTTCTTAAATCATTATCAAAACCACTTAAAGTCTTACAGTCATCACCAATATACACTTTGGGATGCCCAATAGGAAATTTACCGTATTTTGATATACATGGATACAATGAGCGAACGTCCAGGTATGAGATTCTTGTTTTACCTCTCACGCTATAGTAGGAAAATGTATTACCTGTTCTTCCTGCGTAAAAAGCATCTCGAGGGTTTAAATCACTAAGCATTAAAAGAGGATGATCTTTTAAAAACTCTTTCAATTCAAGGTCTTGAGCTTTTAACCTATTAAAACCACACTCTCACATCTCAATGATTTTGTATCCGATTCCTCGAAGTAGTTTAGTTTGGGCACGTGTTCGCTCAAAGCGGTCGTTCATGCTTTCCGAGTTTTTCCCTACTCTTATTTTTTTTATCTCTATTCGAATTTTTACATCGAGGATAACCATGCCAATAACAGCCGTGAAATTGATACACATTTTTATTGCCAAACCCATCCTAATAATAAACGTCGACTAATACCCCTTCAGGTAATCGAAATTCTAGAGCTCGACCTACATGTATTATTTCTAGCTCTAGCTCACGCTCTACAGATCAACGTCATTAATACAATAACTTCTTATTTCATTTTTAAAATTAAAAATGTAATTTGTTTTAATGCATTCTTCATACCACTTGTAAAATTCTTTGCGGTTCTCTAAAGGACATTGTGTCAGGGGAGTAATAATCTGCAGCGGGTAATTCACCTACGTATGTCTCATTATGTGGTGTGTTAAAAAAGTGCGGAAAAGTACCTTTCTTTGCCTCCTCTAATCCAAAGGCAGCTGGCATAGCACTTAAGGGCATATGTAAGTAATTTAAACTATCGACAAATCGCTTTTTATTTACAAATGATTTATCAAATGATTGAGAATGAACTGAGCATCGAATCCCTTTGAATTATGTGCTATACACACGGTCTCATCAAAGTGCTTCAAATCGCGAATAGCAGACTCTGTAAACTGAGCTACGTGGTCTATATTGAAGATGTACTGTCGCACACCGCACCCTTTGCACCTTACATTTGGATCCGGATCATCCATACATTCATCGCATTCCTGCTGTGCAACAACAACAATTAGGCTTATGAATGTTGGTTTATTCATCTCCTACGACTTTTTCACACTGCTGTGTTTCGAAATCGTAAAAAATGTAAGCTAATTTTTTTTTCTTCGATACATTCCCGTTAGTTTTTTTCAGTTCAAGAGGTGCCATGAAACAAAAGTTATTATTAGGGCAAAGTTTCTTACACGTACTACATTATGAAAAACCACATACATGATTACTCCTTCTTTTGGTTTTTTCAGAATTTATCAGGTGTGAGCAACCACCACATATTTTTAGCACTGAACAAGTACTTTTTCCGGTGGAAAATGAATTAGGAAGTATATGCTTTCTAAAAAATTCTTCTCCGTAAAAGTATCTGAGACACTCACCACATTTGATATTGCTATTATGTAGAGAAGTTGAAGGCTTCGGAAGCTACGATCATGGTTCCTTAAAGCAACCCATCCCGACGCAACTGGAACGTTTACGTCATCCACTTCTGCCCCTTCTGTCCTAGAAGGTAAGCAAGAGCGGAAAATTTACGCGAGAGAATATCGTTCAACACTATTTCTTGAAGTCAGGTCTCTAGCGGCAGATGACCTTACGCGGCAGACGGGACAGTTGGAGATAAAGGTTTCACCTCTGGATACTTTTTTAGAGCTACCAATCTCTATGGAATGTTATGAGGAACAGTGTTGATGGACGATGAAGTGATCCCAGAAGAACAGCCTTTTGCATCCGGTTTTCGATGGAATGAGCCTGACGCTGGCAAGCCGGAATTACACATCTGTGATCGGCTTTTCGAAAATATGACTTGTTACAGGATATACAAAATTTTTTTGCTGCTCAGGCTCCAATTAAATTTAAAATCGCACTGTCATGATTTTTGAAATGTCCTTCATACATAAATAAATCTTTGGTCTAACCACACCCCCTGCGTTTGTAATGACTGAAGTACCGTCGTGAAAAGCTTTCTCTCTACCTTTACCAAAATCTTTAAAAGTATAAACTATCATCGCTATTTTACGTCTTGCTCAATAATTCTGATAAGCCATCAGCTCAGGCAATCCACATACACTCTCAGGTATTATTAACCCAGCGTTTCGCGTGAGCTGTTCGGCTGCTCTAGTCTGAACTCTACCTGATCTTTTACGTATACTTTCCCAAACTTTATTTGAATTTAAATGATTTCTATCTGACTGAAGGTCAGCATTGGCGACGGCTACAGCAATAGCTTGAGTTGGGCAGGTATTCGACGCATTCTCTATTTCATAAACTGATCGTTTCTTAAAACCTTTAGTCAACTTGTTTCTACCTCTACATACTGGTACACGAACCCGAGTGATTTCTACTACAAAAGTATCATCTATGTTAAAGCTTATGGCACTTTGTACAACTGACTCTACCAGTTTCCATAAGTCTCCAAAATATTGATCCTTTACCGGTAGTAACGCCTTCCAGGCAACGCCCTTACTAAACCCATCCGACCAGAATACCAAACCCACAACATCACCCTCTTCACACCAAGATGTTATATATTCAAAAAGATCTAAAAATGCTGATTCTAGCCAAGCTATCGGGTCATTTTTACCTGGAGGTATAATTTTGAAGGTTAATTTTCTTCCAGTTATCGCGAATTTTTTAACAAATTGGTCACACTCGTTAATTTTAATGATAAAAGGGGACACATTATTTAAACTCTCATCCCTACCTATTTGTCGTGCATCCTGAGTCTCTGATGTAGTACGCTGCACAGGTTCCGTAGCCCAGGATGGACCTGAAATTGGTTCAGGTATTAATACAATCTTCGATGGAGCTTGGATTGGTTCAGTCCTATTGTTTGATGTTGAACCACCACCGTGGTGGATTTCTGTTCGATTTTTTTTGTTACTGGAAAAGAAAATAATAATATTTTAAATCATGTTTATGTTGGTCAAAAAAAAAAATTTCAGAAGGAAAAAAGAGTTACATAAAGTTAAATTAACTTTTTGCTTCCTCGCCGATTTTTTATTTTCCTCTTCCTTTTTTTGCTTCTTATCTTCCTTTTTCTTTTTCTTCTCCTCTTCCCCCTTCTTTTTCTGCTCCTCTTCTAGACGCAATTTTTCTTTCCATGCCTCCTGTTTTACTTTTTGTTTTTCAAAACGCTCTTGCTTTTTATAATCTTTATAAATATCCTGATTTTGTAGAACCACTGCCTCTTTCTTCTCTTGCTCTCTTACTTTGTCCATTTTCTTTAGATAAGTATCCCTTTTTTAAATTCTTTTTTCCTCCATTTTTGTTTGCTGTTCTTTCTCCTGTACAGCTTTTCTCAATTCCTGAACAGCATGTCTTAATTTTCGCTGTTGCCGTTTATTTTTCTTCACGTTTTCTGAATTTTGTGATGAAGGGGTTAAATCTGCGTCATTGCATTCATCACTTGCAACAATCGGATTCCAGTATATAGATTCCATATATATGACAGCTTACTTACCGACAATGTTATTAAATTCATCAATTTTCAAGTTGGTAACCCTTTGGAGTTCCTCATATCTCCTTAAGATCATGAGGAGCATTGTTCGGTCATCCTCCTGTTGTTGCGCGCTGATAATATCGTCAAATTGCTTGTTTACAGAAATTTTTAATCGAATTAACTAGATGATATTTGTTCAATGCTCTTATCAATCACTTTTAATAAAAATCCAAAATTACATAAACTTTGACACTTTGCACCGAACTCGTGAAAAGAAAATCATTTGACAAGCTAATGCTGCACGCGTGAACATGCTAGCAAGACTGAGTTTTATTTCATGTGTGATGTTATATATTTTCGGGCCATATGGAAGAAACAGATTCTCTAAGCCCTTTCTACAAACCATTTCTAAAATCCTCTAACTAGTATCAATCACCTGTTTCAAGGTACAGGTTACAGGTGCACTGTGCAAACGATACTTGTGTTGACTGCTCACCAAGTCTCAAGTCGCGCTTTAAAACCTTCTTTTCATTATGCCAAAACGGGTTTCTATTCGCTACAAAAATGTGAAAAAGTTTTTGTTAAAGCAGAGGTGTCCCGTAATGACGACTTGTCTCCAGCTCGCCCTGCAAACATTACACATCGCTCTAAAGACATACATACTATGATGGGCCCGAAAGCCCGAGGATTTAAAACTAGAAACCGTGCATCATGGTCAAAAATCAGTACAGTTTTAAGTGAAATAAAATGGTTAGAAATTAAACAAACTAATTTGTGTTCAAGTTAATTGTTTTGGAGATGCGCAAAAAACATGTTTTTTGGGTTTGGGTAAATACACATGTTTTTTAAATTGAAAATGTCGATCCAAAAATATTCCATTTTTTCAATATAACAGGTAAACTTACACAAATTTGAAAAAACAGTCTGTTTATCTACAATGGAGAAACGTTCATTCATCTCCATCATAAACTCAAATTTCCCGATCTAATTCACTGGATTCATCCTCATTTCGATTTCTTCGGCTAATGGCCCCCCCCCCCTCCCACTTATTATAGAATAGGTAGCAACAAACATTGGTAAAGCAGGCTTAAGCTTGTTTTTATCTTCAAATACATCATAAAACATTTATATTTAACGCAAGTTCACTAACCGTCGCTAAATTAAAGGTGCACCAAAAAGATAACGGATCGCGATGTTCACAAAGGTGTTTTGTATACAAATGCTATGATACCTACTGTAGCTTTAAAGTTATACCCTATTTGGAGTTCCCCTATAGCAGCATTCAAACTTCACGCCCGTTTTAAATTAAACTCACTTTTTACAACTTTTAAATTTCTCGCCGATTACAAAACGTCCGTAAGGTGTCAGCTGAGTAAGAATCTGCACTACTTAACTGGGTGAGTCTGTTATCCACTTTTGCCACAAAACAGAACCAAAACTGTGGTCAAAGCCATTAGCCTCTTTATTCAGCATATTTTATCCGGTTGTACCTTTAAGTTTTCTGACAGAGTAATGATAACTCGACGGGAAATTGATTCATAATAATTTTTCCAGTGATCAATCCAGGCAATATTTGCATTCTTGCAGACGCACCTCTCGATTAGCAAGCTCTTTCAATATCATGTTACACCACTGTTCGAACTGCGTTGCTTACATATCTTTCGCTATACATTTTCCAACAATTATTTGGTCGAGAAGCAGAATAGTTGGTATTAAATCTCAGTGCCCTCTTAACCTCTTTAGTAGTGATTGGTACCCATTCTTCCTCATGTATTCTGAGGTTACTGAGGAGGGTTTGGAGCAACTGATGGGTCTAGAAATAGGCAAGATAGGTCAGAGAGAAACTGTTGGTTCATCCTGACCCACCTATCCCTCCGCTTTAAACTTCTCCTAGCGTCAAGTAGTACCCATATGTTGGCAACAATCTATGGCCTGACTGATAGCGACTTAGACCTGCTATGTGTTTTCTGGCTACGGTAGAGTAGTCGTGCCGCGTATACAACCCCGCCGCAGGAGTTTTTCGGTGCACAAACAATCTAAGGACCTTATATCTGAAGCCCTGACCGTTAGTAAAATGAAGGACGAAGTATGCTTCTTTTTCTGCCAGGTTGCGAGTTAGATGATTTATATGCATTGAAAGCCAATCATGGTACTTGGATTCTGTTGAATTGAATACAATTTCTCTTGAAGTAAATTCGAAGTGCATTCTAGTAAATTAAACAAAATTCACTGAATTCAAGTGAATTTAAGTGAATTTTAAAGAACTACAAATAATACAAGAGAATTTATTAACTTTTAAGCGAATTCAAGAGAATCCAATAATATTCAGAGGACGCTGAGAGAATTTAAGGGAATGCACAGGAATTCAAGAAAATTTCACAGATGTCAAGTGAATTTCATGTAATTTAAGAGAATTCACGAGTATTCAATAAAATTAAAGCCTTTCGAGTACACACTGGGTCAATTTGACTCAAAAACAATATATTTGAAAGTATACCTATCTATTTTGTTAAGTAAAAAGGTTCAGTACTTCTGAAGTTACAGACAATCCAAAAGTGAACAGGGTCAGATTGTACAAGAGTTAAGAAGATGTTCGAAAAAATATGTGTATACTCGAAGGGTCAAGGGATTTCAAGTAAACTCACATAGACTTCAGTGTATTTAGGACTGAGTAAAACTGAAGTACAATGATTTTCTTGGAATGTGATTAGCGAAAAAGGGCCGAGCGTTATCGCGAGGTATACCAGATATGGAGCTACATGACGCATAGCATAGATCACATAACAACACTGAAAAAAAATGTTTGGAACCAAAGAAATGCATTTCTTTGATTCTACTTATTTAAGCCATGGCAGCCGTTTACTTAATTGTACTGAATATTGTTTAAAAGCAACAAACTCGTGCATTGATTCGAAGAAATCATTTCTTTGGGTGCTATTTCTTTAAAATAAAGAAATATTTCTTGGACTCAGAATATGAGATAATTAACTCCAGGAATTGATATCTTTAAAACTAAGAACCTAATTTCCTTAAATCTCGCTTTCGCATCCAAAGAAATATTCCTTCAGTTCAATGATTTTAGCCTTTGAATTTAATAACATTCTATTTTAAATAAGTTATTCATTGATGCGTGAAGCAAATATTTTGGCTTCTTTGAAGCAAAGAAATATTGAGATAAATGAAAGCAATATTAATTAAGTGAAAGCGATATTTCTTTCATATAAGGGGATTGATACTGTTGTTTTAG
>CAKNWT010085282.1:0-12958 GCA_932066315.1 Andricus coriarius | reverse complement strand
CCCCCCCCAATCAACCCTTAGTACATTTTACGAAATAGGTCCGAAGATACTCCATGTAAAACAGCAAATAAACTTTCAAATTGAAACTAGTCGCAAAAGTAACGTTAAAAAAACTCCAGATTATGTTACCAACTCCATGATAATATGAAGCGGTCCTTAAAATCCACCCTAAGCATCGTCGTGAACATTCGTGTCCTCTGGCTTTGACGTTAAAAAAGTAAGTGAAGAAGATATGTTAGCTCAATGAATGAAGGATAATTTTAAAGGTCAAAATGCTATACGTTAATGAGCCTGAAACGAATATTCTAAGAAAAATTGTATAGCTTACAGACACGAAAATCTGATGAAAAGTAAGGAAATTTGACAGCATTTGACGACAGTGAACTTTAGGGCATATTTTTTTTATTAAAAAAATACTACGAAAAAGCTACGAAAATTCATGGTGACAGTTTAAACATGTGTCAACAAATTTCCGTTGAAAAAATTTGCAGAATATAACAAATTGTTGATTTTTTGTACTTAGATATACAACTGTACTATTTTTAGTTCTGATGAAGATAGTGAAGTGATTTAAATTAGGGTAGTATCTATACGTCCGGACACAAGCCATGCCTCCTTTCCTTTTCCAACTCCCCCTTCCGTTTTAAATAAAGGTAGGGTCTATTCCTTCGGACACAAGCCACGCCTTTCCTTTTCCAACTTCCCGTGCTTTTGCCAGGTACGTACGTTTAGACTCGACCGTGTTATAAATATCTATAAACGTACGGACTCTCCGCATGTTTAGACGCGGCCTTTAATTGGAGCCAGCCTTGGATTAAGGGGGCTGCAGCCCCGGGCCTCGAGTGAAAGGGGGCCTCCAAATTATTGATTTGTAACTTTTTTCCCAGTTCGGAAAATGATGGGTAAGAGAAAAATTGGATTCTCTGATGAAAAAACCTACAGGAATTTTCTAACATTTTATTTCATAAAAATATCTTCCCTGTCGTAGAATTTTCGTCATTCAAATAAGCATCACTGATCAGAACACACTTTTTTATCGTCTTTCCTCACATCATCTTATGTCTTCGATTGGTAATAACAATACAGGAACTTACTCCATACGAACTTGTAAGCGTATTTCGAGATCTATCGGTACATAAGCAATATTTCGAAATATTAATCAGCAAATGCGAAGCACATGCAAAGATGTATCTTCACAGACACGAGTGAACCAAGAAAAGATTTCGCATGGTGTAAGTACGAATTTATTGCAGAAAAAACTTATCCAGAACTGTTACCAAATTTTAAGGTTATGTTACTATATTTTTCTCCAATATATGTGTCATTATCCAATTATTTGTAATCAGTGGCTCAAATTTCAAAATGTTTAGCTTTCGAAAGTTCTTGCTAAAAAACTTATTCAACGATGTCTACCCGCAAGTTTGAATCTGGTGCTTCCAAACGAAAAGATCAGAAAATTAGAAAGGAGAATGAAGCAAAAATCAAGAAATTAACTAATTATTTCCCATTGAACAAGAATAACACAAATGAAAATTCAGTTACCCAAGAAGAAATCGATGGATTATCAAATAACCCTCCTAATGTTAATTGCATGGATAGTGAAAGCATGGTCAGTAATAGCATGAAAAGTATGATCATGAAAAGCATGGATTGTAATAGCGTGTGTACCCTCATGAACACAAACTCTGATCAAATCAATGAGCCTACTCCAATTCCTAATAATGGCGACCCTATTATTGACACCGATTCCAAGAGCGATTTTCAAGGTATGTTCATTGATTTTTATAATATCACTCATCCGTTCCCGATATTGTTTTCACAGCGTGCGTGAACATTACATATGCATGCCTGATATTTGTATCTAATAATATTCTCATTTATAGGAAGTATATTAAGAGAGTTGCAAATTATTAAAGACCCAACATTGTGGCCTGAAATGAGTGAGATCGTTCGAGAAAAATGCATGATATTGGGGCCAGCTTTTTTTTAGAATAAAGGCAATAACTTCCCAGCCTCTGTACGAAACTATAAAAATCAAAAAAAGATTTTTATCTTCCCAACTCTTCGTAAGAACTTTAATCAATAGAGAAAAACATTACCGCTAGTGGTTGATGTAATCTGAATCGACTGGGAACGTGTATTGCTTTGTTCGCAAATTATTTAATAATAATGATTCAACGTCAAGTTCTTTCGCAAAAGATGGATTTTTGAATTGGAAGAATCGGTCGAACAATGAAGAGCGTATCGATAGTGACTTATTGGGACAAATAGAGTCGGAAGAGAAATACTGGATTGAAGTTTTGAAACGCGTTGTTGATGTGGTTCGATTTCTCTCAATAAGAGGGCTTGCATTTAGAGGTAACCATGAAGTATTCTGTGTATTAGACAATGGCAACTATCTGGGAATTTTAGAACTAATAGCGGAATTCGATCCCGTTTTGAAAGCACATATTGAAAACTATGGTAATAAGGGCAAAGGAAGTGTGACGTACCTATCAAAAACGATTTGTGAGGAGATTATCACTCTAATGTCTGCAAAAGTTTTAAAGCACATAGTCGAAGAGATCATAAGAGCAAAATATTTTTCTATTATTGCTGACTCAACTCAAGATCTTTCCCACGTTGAGCAGTTATCAATTGTAATACGTTCTTGTCTGAACGGTGAAGTTTATGAACGACTCCTCACATTCATCCCGATTCAAAGCAATACTGGTGAATCTCTTGCTTCGACAATACTACAGTTTTTAGAAAAAGAAAATATTGACAGAACAAATTGCAGAGCACAAACATATGACAATGCAACTAACATGTCAGGAAAATATTCCGGATTGCAAGCTCTAATCAAAGATTTGAATGATTTGGCGCTTTATGTCCCATGCGTTGATTATTAATTAAATTTAGTTGGAGACTGTAGTGCAAAATCATACTTGGAAGCAATCCTTTTTTTCGGTTCTCCAAAGATTATATGAATTCTTTGTGGCTTCAAGTCATCGATGGGAAAGATTACTAAGAAGGAGAAAGTCCAATAAAACACTGAAAAATCTTTCAAGTACACGATGGGAACGAGAGTCCTGATACTCGTCATGAAGCTAAATCATTCAGGAATAAATTAACGAAGTTAGAGACAGGTTTCATGACCGTTTTTTGGCAGCGCGTATTGAACAGATTCAATGCCACCAGTGTTTATTTGCAAAGAGTTGAAATTGATTTGGTTACTGCTAATGATATGCTTAAATCGTTGATAACTTTCACTTCTGAACTCCGAGAAGACTTTGGAAGCGATTGAAGAAAAAGCGAAGAATATGTGCCCGTGCATTAGTAAAGAATGGTCTGATGAAAACATCAAGAAGCGTAAAATTCGTAAGAAATATTCAGATGGTAGCATTGGATGCGAACAATTGCATGGGAAAGACAAATTCAAGGTGATCACTTTTCATGTCATCGTTGATAACTTGCGGGTGGAATTGGAAAAACGAAGCTCAGCTTA
The DNA here is from genome assembly GCA_932066315.1 of Andricus coriarius. Classification (NCBI taxonomy): domain Eukaryota; kingdom Metazoa; phylum Arthropoda; class Insecta; order Hymenoptera; family Cynipidae; genus Andricus; species Andricus coriarius. The sequence continues at coordinate 9,471 of CAKNWT010085282.1, read as the reverse complement.
TGAGAATGTTACTAACATCTTCGGTTTTCTCACTCGATTAGATGTCATTGACAACAAATCGCTGAAGGAGTATGTTGATAATATACTCAAAGTCTATCCCAATGATTTAGAGGTAAGTCTGTATGACGAGCTGAAACAATTTATTGCAATGATGAAGACTCAGAACGATGAGAGGTTGATTTCGAATCCGATGAAGCTGTTGAATTGGATAATTGAAAACAATCTCGCGGGTGTTTTTCCCAATGCACATGTTGCCTTCAGATTGTTTTTGACCATTCCAGTTACTAACTATGAAGGTGAACGGTCTTTTTCAAAACTTTCGATCATCGAAAGTAAATATCGCTGTACAATGGGTCAATCTAGATTAACGTCATTATCAATCCTCTCTATAGAAAACGAATTGACGAATTTTCTTTCATTCGAAGAACTCATCAAAGATCTCGCGAAAATGAAATCGAGAAAGAAAACTTTCAACTCCGGCTCTAGTCTACTTAATGTATGAACGAAGCGTTTGTTCTTCCTCAATATGTATGCCGTCGTGAATATATAAACAATAAATATGGTTTCAAAAAAAATGACTGCTTATCTTGTCATGGGGGCCTCACCAAGATGTGTAGCCCCCTCTCATTTCGACCATAAGCCGGCCCTGATTGCAGCTCGTGCGTTGAGTTATCTGTGATTATCTACAATTTCAAAGAAATTTCTTCTTTTCTTCGCTTCTTTTTCTCTTCGTGAAAATTGCCATATTTGAAGACAGTTTTTTATATTGATAAACAAGTGTAAGAAGCCAGCGGGTTGCCTTTTTTCATGGGATCGTCCTTGTCTTTCCTCAGCATGTGCTTCCAAAGTTTTGCTGAGGAAAGACGAGAACGATCCCATGAAAAAAGGCACAAAGCTGGCTTCTTACACTTGCTTTCCAATGTAAAAATTGTCTTCAAATATAACGCAATTGGAAACGAAGAGAAAACGAAACACATAATTCTTTCACATTGTAAATAATTTCAGGTAGCTCAACTAACTACCTCTAATTTAAATCACTTCATTATCTTCAATATAACTGAATATAGTACAGTTGCATATATTTATGTATAAAAAACGAACAATTTGTTATATTCTGCAAATTATTTCAACGGAAATCCGTTGACAAATGCGTAGAGTACCACCATGAATTCCTTCAGATTGTTCCTAGTATTTTTTCAATAAAAAGCAATGCTCCAAAGTTCACTGTCGTTAAAAGCTGTCAAATTCCCTTACTTCTTATCAGATTTTCGGGTCTGTCAGCTATCAATTTTTTTCGGCATATTCGCTACAGGCTTATTAACGTATAACATTTTGACCCTTGAAATGATCCCTCATTCATTGAGCTACCATTTTTTCTTCGCTTACTTGTTTAACTTCAAAACCAGAGAAATCGAGTTTTCTCGCCGATAGTTGAACTTTTCACGAAACACGTCCGAAGCTTCACCATGTAAAACAGCCTATAAATTTTTGAATGAAAAATATTTGGTAAATTCAGTTTCAGAAAACTCCTGATTGTGTTCCCAACCTCATAATATTTTAAAATAGTCACAAAATTTACATTAGGGAAACTCCAGGTTATGTTGTTAACCCATAATAATATTAAACTACCCCCAAAATCCACCCCTAGTACTTTTGACGAAACAAGTCGGAAGACTCATCGTGTGAAACAGCAAATACATTTTTCAGTTGAAAATATTTAGTAAATTCACATTCGGAAAACTTTATATTATGTTCCCAACCCCATGGTAATATCAAGCCGCCCAGAACATTAAGCCGTCCCAAAACAATATTTTTTTTAAACCCAAAATCCACACCTAGTACATTTTACGAAATAGGTCCGAAGTTACTCCACGTAAAACAGCAAATAAATTTTATTATTGAATTTTGGCACAAATTTCAACTTTAAAAATTCCAGTTTATGTTCCCAACCCCATGATAGTATTAAGCAGCCTCCAAAATACACCCTAGTACATTTTACGAAATAGGTCCGAAGTTACTCCAGGTAAAACAGCAACTAAATTTCTAAATTGAAAATAGTCACAAAATTCACATTCAGGAATACCCAGATTGTAACATTATCGAATTTGAGGGGTCCCACCAGGGGTACCACTTGTAACATTATCGTGTTTACTTATATTTTCCGACGTTGAGCCAAGATCAGCTAATGTCGAATTTATGCAAATTTTCTTGTGTCTTACATTTTATAAGTTACATTCGATACAGATATTTACATTTCCACGGGTTTTTTAAATAGTGATGTTGCAAATTAAAGCTTTTCTCTGACAATATTGATGATTGCAAGAAATTTTATCTCCAATTTGCTTTTAATATACACTATCCAATAACTCGAGACCAATTATGCAAACTGGGTTAAGTTTTGGAAGTACATTAAAATTGCCCCTAACCACTCTATTATTTAAACTAACAAGCAATGACACCCTTGGAACTGGAATTGGTGTTCCATTCTCCCCTTGACGAAATTCTATACTTTTTTCAACTCGTAAGCTTTGGAATCGGAAATAATTTGCACTTGAAAAATCTTGAGATATATAACTTTCGACTGATCTTAATTCAACTACGGCTGAAGATTCAAAAACCCTAATCCGGTTTCGATGTGGATTCATTTTGTAGATCAATTGTGATATTTTGGCGTGGTTATGATTCATTTGTTTTGATTCTGGGATCACAAGAGCGCTGAGAAAAGAAACGCGTACGAAATAGATTCTATTATTTTTTCCCAATCTACCCTACCTGATTCTTCTTTTTGAGCATCCAGGACTTTTTTTGTAAGTTATTTTCTCAATTTTGTCATAACTAAGACTTCATTCTACACAGACCTAGTGCAATGCCTAGAATAGAATTCCATTTAAGTTTCCTACCACAAAAGCCACAATTCTTCAGGTTTTCACACCTGGCAGTGGACTACAATTTTTATCCTACTTATGTGAGGCCTTTGGAAATTGTTCTTTGAGTCTAGATTTCCATTCTGGGTGTTTTCTCACACCGTAGGTCTTCTAGCCACAAATAACAATCACGGAGTCAATAATCATTTAGTATTTATGAGGTACTCCAACTATGTATAAATTCCTGTCACACAAGCCCCAGATTGTGAATCTAGTAGAGGGTGTGACTGGGATTCCTTTCAAGTTTTTTTACTGTACTAATCCATTATTGTATTCATCTCATTTTAATTTACTGTAATCAAAAAGATCGATATAATTCTAGTGGCACAAGCCCTAGATTGAAACCTGGTAGAGGGTGCAGATAGTATTCCCTACTTCTTTTTGACTTTAAAAAGGAGAAAAATGATAATTCCAGACTTTCCCCTTCGGCGGGCAGGTGCGGACCAGAGATTCCCGTAGGTATGTCAGCCTAAAGCCCCAGATCATAAGACCTGGTAGAGGAAGACTGACAGTTCCAACGAAAAGAAGCACAAATCCACACCATGCCAGAAATTAGAGAAAATCAACCTCACATAAGGTTATCTCTTTGACTATTCACTTACACTGATTCCTGGGTACTCAATCTACCCTGCGATCGTAAGCGCCCGTTGATCCGCGATACGACCGAATCCCATCTCCTTGATCGGAGACGCTTCTAGGTTCTACTGTTCCGCTGAACGGTCTGGAGAAGAGTGATTCCTCGATTTTCGCTACCGTGCCGATGTCCTGCTAGCGCGTCTTACTCCCGTTGGTATCCCTACCATCTGGCCTTGTCATGCGCACTGAAAACTCTTGATTTTTCCTCCTGGCCCAGTGGCATATATATAGATATGATTATTCATATGAATTGAAATGATATCTCCCTCTTACTCTTATTCTGTGAATATAGAGACGCACGAACCGTTTTAAGATTATGTTCCCAGCCCCATGATAATATTAGGCAGCCCCTAAAATCCACCCCTAGTACTTTTCACTTTGCACTATTTTCAATTAAAAAATGTATTGGTTGTTTCACATACAGTATCTTCGGACCTGATTTGCTGAAATATCTAAGGGTGGATTTTGGGAGCTGCCAAATATTATTATGCAATCGAGAACGTAAGATGGAGTTTTCTAAGTGTGAATTTAGAGACTATTTTCAATTTAAAAATGTATTCGCTGTTTTACATGGAGTAACTTCTGAACTGTTTCGTGAAATGTACTAGGGGTCGATTTTAAGGGCTGCTTAATATTATTATAAGGTTAGAAACATAATTCGAGATTTTTTCAATGTTAATTTTGTAAATATTTTCAATTAAAAAATTTGCTGTCTGTTTTACATGGAAAATCTTCGTACCTGTTTTGTTAAAATTAGTAGGGGCGGATTTTGGGGATCGTTTACGATTAATTTGGGCTTGAAAAAATAATCTGTAGCTTTTCAATGGGAATTTTGTCACTACTTTCAATTAAAAAATGTCTTCACTATTTTACATAAATTAACTTAAGAAATGTTTCGTGAAATGTACTTGGGGTGTATTTTAGGTGCAGCTTAATATTATTATAGGGTTGTGAACATAACCAGGAGTTTTTTAAATGCGAATGTTCTATATATTTTCAATCTGAAAATTTATGAGCTGTTTTACATGGATCGGTTTCGTTAAAAGCACTAGGATTGGATTTGGCGTGTTTTTAATATTATTATGGGACTGAGAACATAATTTGGAGTTTGTTATTATTCAAGTAGCAGAATAATTTAGAATATCAAATTCGAGTAGCAAAAAAATCCGGTACTTCAATATTGAGGAGCAAAAAAATCGGGGATCTATTAATCGTGATGCAGAATAATCTGGAACTCCGAATTAGAGCAGTGAAAAATCCGGTATTTTATTTCGAAGAACAGGAAAATTGTAAAACTATTATTCAAGTAGCAGAATAAGCTACAACTTCAAATTCGACTAACCAAAAAATCCGGTACTTTACATTCGATGGCCAAAAAATCGGGAATCTATTATTCGTTTTGCAGAATAATCTAGAACTTAAAATTCAAGTAGCAAAAAAATCTAGTACTTTAATTTTGAGGAGCAAAAAATAGGGAATCTATTATTCGGGTAGCTGAATAATATAGAACATTAAATTCAAGTAGCAAAATATTCCGGTACTTTAATTTCGAAGAGCAGATAAATCGGGAATACTTTAATCGTGTTGCAAAATAATCTAGAACTCCACAATCGAATAGCAAAAAAATCCGGTACTTTATTTGCACAGAGCACAAAAAGGTGAATCTGTTACTCTTGTAGCAGGTTAATCCATAAATTTGAAATCGAGTAGCAAAAAGATCTTGTACTTTATTTGCGAGTAACAACAAAATCCGGCAATTTAATTTCGAGGAGGCAAAATATAGCGAATCTACTGTTCGTGTAGCAACCTAATCTAAAACTTTAAATGCGAGTAGCAAAAAACTTTCTGCTCTCTTTCTTTGCTTTCTTGCTCTCCAGGAGCAAAAAATCTTAAATCTGTTATTCGTGGAGCAGAATAATCTAGAACTCCGAATTTGAGTAGCGAAAAATCCGGTACTTTATTTTTAACAAGCAAAAAAATCGGGAATCTGTTATTCGAGTAGCAGAAGAACCTAGAACTTAAAATTCGAGTCGCAAATAATCTAGTACTTTTTGTTCGAAGAGCAAAAAATCGGGAATGTATTATTCAAGTAGCAGAATAATCAAGAACCTCAAATTCGAGTAGCAACAAAATTCGCTACTTAAATTTCCAGAAAAAAATCGCGAATCTATTAATCGTTGTTGGCATGGTAAACTTCTTTATATAATTTGAATATGAATCAGCTATCTGCGTATGCAAGTATTTTGTTATTTGAATTTAGAAAAGAGCGGATGTTGAAGTGAAGCTTTTGTTTCATTCTATTCTGTTCTGTCAAAGCCAAAATATTGTGCTTATGATGTCAAATTTAAAGGCCTGAATAAATAGTGTTTCTATAATACATTAATATATTTATGAATCTCAACAATCTGCTAATATGAGTTTCAACAGGTTATGGGCCCACGGATTGTTTAAATTGATTAGTGCGTGATAAATTGAAAGTCAAGTCTCTTCCGATGTTCATTTACCTAGAAACCAAAAACAGGTTTGAAGTGCCAAACGTCAACCAATTGTAATTTGCTTTGGAAATGTCTACTCAAAGCTTTCGTATTGAACTGCTTTCCAAGGATAATTACGACACTTGGAAGTTGCAAGCACAGGCACTGCATATCAAAAAGGACAGCTGAGGTTACGTGGACGGAAAGAAGACGAGACCAGAATTCGTCGATGGAAATGACGCATCAAATCTAGCAGCGGAGGCATGTGATCAATCAAACAACAAAGCAAGGTCTGATCTTATTCTAGTCATAAGTCCGTCAAAGCTGAAACAAGTTAAAGGAAGCGAAACTTCACGTCAGGTATGGAAGGTTTAAGTAAATCAAGAAATCCTCTCTAATTTATTACTACAGAGCTTACCAAGGTCTTTTGATAATTTTCGATATACAACTGAATCCAGAAATGACCTCCCCGATCCGAAAAAATTAAAAAATTAAAATTATTAAAGAATATGATTCCAGAAAACGGGAATTAAAAGAAGAAGTGGAGAATGCGAAGGCTGCCAACAGGAACAGAGAAAAATGGAAATCACAGAGAAACCAGGATTCCAGAAACAATGACAGAACCGATTAAAAGAAATATTTTAAGTATTAATGTAATCGATACAAGCAACAAGGACATAAGGCTTTAGATTGTCCAAAAATCTATCAACGCTCATCACAATCGCCGAAAAAGGTAGAAGAAGTTAGTTTTCTATCCACAACAAGTGGAGAATCGAAACAGGTAGCGTTGCAAGCAGAGAAAATATCTCGTCACAGTGAATGGTGTCCAGGTAGTGGGTGTTCATCTCACATGTGATGCAGTGCTGAAAAATTCAAAACTATGAAGAAGGCTGATGATTCTATCTTGATCTTGGCCAACAACACATCAACAGAAATCAAGACGAAAGGTAGAGTAAAAATAACCACTTTAGTTGATCATTCTAAAAACATCATTAATCTAGAGGATACGTTGCATATACTGGACTTGAGAGTAGATTTGTTATCAGTCTCTAAAATAACAGCTGAAGGACATCGTGTCATTTTTGATCAGCACGAGGCCACCGTCATCAATCTTCGAGGGGATGCGAAGGCAGTTGCTAAGCGAGTAAATGATCTCTACTATTTTCAAGAAAATTACGAATGTGCAGGTATAGCTTCCGAAACACCATCTACCACAAAATTCTAAACAGGCTATAGGAATAAATTTCAATGAAAAGGATCACCTGCCCTCTTGTGAAGTTTGTCTACTAGGCAAAATGACACGAAAACCTTTTCCTAAAAAATCCACAAGGGAATCTGAAATTTTCGACCTGATTCATATGGATTTGTATGGTCCAATGAGATGCCAATAAAATGGAGGGACCCGGTGTGTACCCACTTTTATTAACGACAAAACTGGATGGGGTGAAGTACAATTTTTGCGGAACAAGAATGAAGTTCTTTCAGCATTGAAAAAGTACAAGGTCATGGTCGAGAATTTCACTGGACAGAAAAAAAAATGTGTACAAGCAGACCATGGGAAAGAATACTGCAATCAAGAATTCGAAAACTACTTGGAACAAAACGGCATAAGAAGAAGACTCACTGTTTCTTACACACCGCAACAAAACGGTATCGCTGAGAGAAGAGACCGAACTCTCATCGAAACTGCCCTTCAAAATCTTTGTAAGAAAAGGGAAAATGCAATGCGCAAGGATGTAAAGGAATATTCGTCGGCTATTCAGATCAGTGTGATACTTACAGAGTTTGGGTCACACTTGAAAAGAAAATAGAAGCTACTGAATAAATAGTGTTTCTATAAAAAATTAATATATTTATTTATGAATCTCAACGCTCCACAGTGGTCCGAAACAGCTAAAAAGGCGGAAATAATTCTCATAAGCAAGATTTTTCTATGAATTTTGGCATCTAGGGGTTTTGAGATATGTGGAATCTGAATCGTGCAGTATCAGTGACGCAGGTTACCGTCATAAGTCATAAGGCGGTTTTGAAGGTTGAAAATCCAAATTTGTCATTGAAAGTAGAATAGTTTGCCTCTCTTATGCAGTGGTGTATTGGAGTATTTTAAAATACAAATAAAAACATCATAAATTGTCAAAGAAGTGGGTTTTTACGTGGGAGGATTAGAAATTTACCGTTAAGTGTAATAGGATCCCTTATAATGGGAAAAGAGAAATTATTGATAAAAGAAGGTAACAATTAACTTTGCGTATTCACTAAATTGAACCATTTCTTTGTTATTTGTACTAACGCAGCGCGAAAAACAACGCACACATTTAAAATTTGTAGAAAATAGCAGCTAATATTTCTTTTGATATCACAAATCACGGGAAAAACACAGTGCCAATCCGGGGTTTTAGGGATTTTGATGATTTCTTGAGGTAAAGATTTCTTCTTGATGAATTTATTTATAAAATTTATTTAGAAAATAAACAAATAATATGAAACAAGAAGTCTTCACCACTAAACGTAATTACTTATAAAATGCGAAGTCAATCAGAAAGAAAAACGATTATTTTCTGTCTATAAATGGACAAACTATGAATTCGTTTATAAAACAAACAACTTATATCGAATGACAATTATTAATAACTGAACACCACCACACACATAATTTGAAGGCCTTAAGAATGGAAAACAATTACTTTCTGTCCATAAATTGCCAAACTATGCATTTTTTTGTATAATTTGTTTATCAAATGAACAAATAATATCGAATGACAAGCCTGCATCACTAAAATATCGACTAATACCCGGGTAGAAACTGCCTCTTTATGCCTAAACTAAATATTGGCTCTCAAGAGGCCGCAGCCAGATTTTCTAGCTAGAAAACTCTAGGCTTTCCCTCTACTGGCCCTCGGCAGGTTACTATCGTATGCTATTTGTCTTAAATTATGTATAAGTAAAGAGAATTCGTTTCTGACATGCACATTTTATTTTAAATGAAAAATGGAAACAATTGTAAGTTATAAATAAATACAGAATTTTTAATGCACATTAATGATTTTAAGATATACAGTAATAATAATAATGGTGCAAACGAAATGTAAAATAATAAGTTAAAAACATTTGCGTTCATGACTATTTTACTTTATGTTAAATTATTATTCTAACTGTATATGAAAAAACATTACCATCCAATTTAAAATCTTTATTTATTAAGTATTTACCACACTGAGAGACCTTTTGTTTGAATAAATAAAAAAATTAATTAGAATTTAGTATAATATCTTACCAAAATAGGGAAAACCGAGGTTTTGTTACACTTTTTCGTATGACAGTACTGAAGTTTAATATTATCATACGAGTATCTAAAACACGAAGACGACAAAGTAGTATTCTAAATACGAAATATTATGAATCTCCATTTCAAGAATTAACACTATGAAAAAATGATA
>CAKNWT010085264.1:0-10661 GCA_932066315.1 Andricus coriarius | reverse complement strand
ACGTCGCATTAGGCTAACTCCCCAACGCAACGAATTATGCGGTTACGTCACCAGTTTCGCGCAGTGCCACCCACAATAGGCCTTTCTCGGATGGAGGCCATGGTTCAATTGGGAGTGGAAATAGGACCGAACCGAGGCGACGACCAGGCAATGGCCCCAGATAAACGCGAGAACATCGATTTAAGTGGTCGGACCAACTCAGGAGGAACATCCTTACCTGTTGGTAAAAAAGCTCACCGACACAAAGAGGATTCATGCAGAGGTTACATGACCGTTGGGTAAATATGCACCCGGAATATGCTCATAAAACGCCTCAGTATTTAGGAGATCAGGTATCCTTTTTGCGCAAAAACGGATATGAAGCTCTTTATCGACAAGAAGAAGAGCAACATCCTCCAGCGAACATACCAGCGAACGTTCCCCTGAAGATGTTAATCTCTGAAATCTGAACTATGTAGTTTACGAGAAGGCGGTCTCCCTGCTGCGCGACAGTAGGAGTAATGATACTTCAGTACGCCTGAGTAAGACTCGCGAGCGTATTGCTCAGCTTCAGTTTAAAATTGAAACGGCGAGACGGCATGCATCAAATATTCAGTGCGTGATTAGCTGCATATCATCTAATAAAAAATTCACTCCAAAAGTTAGGGTGCTTGCTCGAAACTTAAGGGAAGTAAATCACACGCTGAACAAGTGTAAACTGTTGGCCATCAAGCAGCACTGCACCAAAAAACTAAGATCTCTTTCAACAGCGAAACAGCGCCTTGTACGTGCCGTTAAAAATGTGCTTAGCCGATAAGAGATTCAAGTCTTCTGGGAGGAATTATATGGAGATAGTTATCAGCTAAATGAAGACGCTTCATATATATCACTCTTTCGTAACTTTTGCGAAAGGCATAGGTTGCAAGGTCCAGAGGAAGAGTGACCACTAATTACTGCTGAGTGAAGAAAGTTATAGCTAGAACTAAGAACTTTTCAGCGCCAGGGCCAGAAAAAATCAACAACTTTTGGTGGAAGAAGTTCACTTCTATGCACCAACATCTAGCTCGTATATTTACTGCTTTCTTAAACGGAGAACAACCCATCCCGCAGTGGCTAGTGGAAAGACGCACGGTATTGATCCCTAAGATCGGAGATTTGTCAAGTCCACAGAACTACAGACCCATAGCTTGTTTAAACACCAGCTACAAGCTAGTCACTGGCATCCTCAAAGAGAGGATATTAACATCTATCGAGTCGATATGGAGTATAATTGTTGAACAACGTAGATGCAAGAGAGGGCTGGCAGGTTGCAGGGAGAACCTGTTAATAGACAGGTGTATTACCCAGGACTCGATCAGGTATCGACGCAATCTGTCCATGGCTTGGATTGACTACCGTGAAGCATTCAATAACACGAACCATGAGCTACTTATTAAGCACCTTGTGTGCCTGGAGGTGCATCCAAAAATAGTGAGATTCATAAAAGAGCTTAGGCTCTTGTGGCGGACAAGATTTGTCATAACATCTGACAAAAGACAAGTGACTACCAGCTACATCACATATAAGAGGGGAGTCTTCCAAGGAGACTCTCTAAGTCCGATACTTTTCTGCATCTCCCTCTTGCCTCTATCTATTGTGCTCCGAGGCAAAGGCTCTCGATACCTATATGGCCCGCCGAACAGAAGAAAATATAAGGTCAACTACCTTTTATAAACGGACAAGTGTGCCTGCGTCCACCGACATCAAAGCAGACTGGAAACTACATCATCGCGTGACGATTAGGATGTTCAACTCATAGGCGGAAATACCATTCAACATCTTGGTAATGGAGAAACATATAAATATATTGGAATACCGCAAGCGGAAACCCAAAACGTGTGTGTGTTAAAAACGGTCCTTGAAAAAAAGTATCGCCAAATTCTCAAAAAAATTTGGGCTTCCGAATTATCTGGAAAGAATAAGATCCAGGCGGCCAATATGCTGGCCCTTCCTATATTGCTCTAAAGGTTTGATGCAGTCAAATGGAAGGTCAATGAGTTAAAGCAACTTGAACGATAGACACGTAAGATGATAAGAATGCATCGAAGTCATCATCCTAGATCTTCCGTGCTCGAATATACCTCCCTCGAAATAAAGGGGGTAGAGGCTTGCTAAGCTTGGAGTGTCTTCATCGAAGAACGGTTCTGGCTACAGCCTGCTCAGTTCTAAATCGTGCAGATTCTCTTATGCGACTCGGAAATCAGCATGAAGTCGTCGATGCTGCAGCGTTTCTATACCGTGCCGCAGATCGGGTCGCAGATCAGCTTGGCCTCCCACTTGATGCCATCGATACTACACATGGCCCAGCATCACTAACGCCTTTGGTGTTCAAACTTCGTGTACAGGAAGCAGAACATATGCTTCTACTAAGAGAACATGCTGACAAGCCCCTTCTTGGTAAATTCTACGCCATCATACGTAGAGAAGAGCTCTCTATGGGTCTGTCCAACATGTTTCTCAAGTCTGCTGAATTGAGTCCGGAGACTGACGGATTTCTTTTTGCCTGTCAAGATGGTGTTATAGACACCTTAGTTTACCGTGAGCGCATAATGAATGTACCTGTAGGCGATACCAACTGCTGAGCGTGCAAGCAAGAGCCAGAAACACTTGGAGATATTCTCAGTGGATGCTCGAAGTATACATGCTAATGGTACATACAGAGACGCAATGCTGCTCTTAAAGTGTTATATTACCATCTTCGGCACTTCTATGGTGTTGATCTATTACCCGTCTTGCCATATGCCCAGGGGGAACTCGAGTCCGTTGTGAAGAATGATCAGTGTAAGATCTACTGCCGATGGTAATATCACGGCAAACGAGAAAGAAAAATGGGCGAAATAGGAAGCACGTCTAACAATGAACAGCAGATAGAGAGAGCCGCATCAGACGTTAAAAAGCCGCAATTGGTGCTTTAGCGCAACCTAATGATGATACAGCATCACCACATCCTTCAGAGGCAGACGGCCTAATCCGACCAGAGGCAGAAGCAGAGTTTCAGCAGCCAAGAAAGCGATTAAAATGGACATATGATGTGAACAAAGATGTTGCGCGCCTTCATTTTTTGGCAGATGAAAGTGGGCAAAGTATCAGGAGAGAATATTATCGACTCTTCTTACTTAAGTACCCTGAGCTAGCCACAAGAATAAATGAGCAGAATCTAGCAGATCAAAAACGCTAAAAATCTGTAAATAGATTGTTTTCGGCTGTTGAAATAGCTGCTATTAAAGTAGAACTGGAAAAGCAGCTTCCTATTTATGAACTCCCTTTAGAAGATGTAGACAGCGAAGACCTGATTGAAGCTGAAGGCATAGGTGTTAGGGACAAGGTACATCAAGTATCGGATCCACTAGAATCACATCCGGAGATTAATAACGATGATGTGAACTTTGGTCATGCTTTACTAGAGTTCAGACATGTAGAACCAACTTAAAGGCATTCTCTGCTCAAGATGAACATCACAAAGGATCTGCATGCAATAACAGAACACCTGAACAGCAAGGTTTTACCTATGCATTTGAACGCAACACAAATTGCGTTAGAGATGCAAACTCTTGTATATTGTGAAGCTGTGGCAGTCGTTAGAACGTTGGGCCGCAGAACTAGGCCTACAAATGCAGTCTTTGTCCGAGGAAAGGATCGAGATCGACCATGGACTTTCTGAACCAGAAAGATGATACACCATGTTCCCAAAAATCCTCCACCCTCGGTACATCGAAACATTGACACCAGCAATATTGGATGAGATTAGAGACTTCCAACGGCAGACACTTGATGTTCTTACTGCTAGACTGCGTCGGTACAAAAAAAGTAGTGCAAGAAAGCAACAAAATCAAACCAAAATCCATAAGTATAGTGTGCTAAGGCATGAACTAAGGACAATATGGAGGAATGTGAAACATGCATCTATTCATGCTATTGTGATTTCGGCTACAGGAAATGTGCACGCAAGATGCACTGAACATCTTGAATATTTAGGAGTCAGCAGGGTACTGGCAGCAGCTCAGAAGGCGGTTTTATTAAACACCTGTCGCATTGTAAGAAACTTTCTAGACCAACAGGAAGAAAGCGATTAAAAACTTGTGGAGTGGCCGATGGTTGCTCTAGGAAAGCATCCAAAAGATTTCAACCTTTATATTAAATTAACTTATAACATCCTCATCTTATCACTTGCTCAACTTAGTCCGTGTCTATGATAAAAAACTGGTTTCACCCGACACCAAGTTTGTAAAAAAAAATAATAATAATAAAAATGAAATGTAAGGTAGGGCTTGAGCTTTCCTCTATTGACTTTGACGGCTGTGTTGACGGTAGCATTGCTACTGGTAGGTTTTTCAGTACCAGACAGGCAAAGACAGAAGATGATAGGGAGAGTCTAGTGCGTGATATCAAAGATGATCGCTTCCGAGCATCGTTGAGGCGCTTCTGGAGCCACCGCCGGTGGCCACAGCATGCCGGATGGTGTTGATGGTGAGCTGCAAGATGTTCAGGCAGTTCTTTCAAATCAAAAATCTGGCAAGCAAGAACATCTGCGATAAATGTTCAATAGTGGTACATCAACTGTGCCTGCTAATTATTCTTTGGCTAGCGTTAGCGATTTGCAGCCAATCACCCCAACAGAAATACCGTGAAAGAGCATTAACTGGAATACGGCAATAAAAGAGGAATTGATGCGTCTCTTATTATCAAAGCACGAAGATTAAATCTAAAAGCAAAAAAGCATACAAATGTTTGACGAAGTTTGCTGCAAGTATCCTCAAACACGGAAACTTGTAGTCAGAGATCTTATCTCTAAGGTGAAGGGCATCAGGAATAATCTACTTATCTCAGAAGACTGAGAGCCTTTATTTTTTAACAGGTAAAAGTGGGTAAAGTGTGAGGAGAGAACATCGACGTCTCTTCTTACTCAGGTACCCGAAGCTAGCCACAAGATTAAAGAAACCGAACCTAGAAGACCAACAACGCTCAATATCTGTTAACAGATTGCTTTCGGCTGTTGAAATAGCTACCATCAAAATCGAAGTGAAACAGCAGCCTTCTATTGATCAATTCCCTGTGGAAGGTACGGATAAAGGAGACCTGATTAAAACTGAAGGCATAAGTGCTAGAGATAACGAAGATCAAGTACCGGAGCCACTAGAATCACACCCGGAAATTAATGTTTCCATTGACGTAAGCAGCGAAATCCCAGAAAAACGGCAGCACGTTGAAAGTAATTTCGATCGTGCTGTATTAGAGTTCAGATATGTGGAATAAACACAAAGGCATTCTTTGCCAAAGATGTCCATCAAAAAGGATCTGCGTGCACTAACAGAAAATTTAAACAACAAGGTTTTACCTATGCATCTAAACACGACACTAAGTGTGTTACAGGTGCAATCTCTTGTCTGCAGCTGTGGCAACCGTTAGAACTTTCCCAGTGGGCACACAAGTCCTAAAGTTTTCCTATAGACATATTTTGGCGAACGTCTTCAGGACGTTCTGAGGACCTTTTAAAGACACGAAAATTTCCAAACGATGGCTTAAAGACTTTGCCCAGGGATGGCACAAGATCCACCATGGAAAATCAGATTGGATATGGATATCAGCAAGTTAAGGAGCCAATTGGGCAAATTGACTCAGTATAAGAATCGAAAATGAACCAGAAAGCTGACATAACTTGTTACTAAAACCATCTACTCTCGGAACATCCAGCCATTGACAATGACAATTTTGGATCAGATTATAGATTCCCAATGATAAAAGATTCCCAACAAAGAAAGGAGGTTCGATAGTGATCTAAGTAAAGAGCAAAATACCAGCAAGATATCGAAATTCCTCAATTTGAAGACATGGGGGACTACTGGTCGCGTGTATGGGGGAAAACAGAAGTAATTTAGGCGCTACGTCGTTTCCACGAGAGAAGGACTAAGTAAGCAATAACCCTGTAATGGAGCATACTATGATCACAGGTTAAATCTTGTCAGGTGGTTTGAAAAGGGTAAGTAACTGGAAAGCCCCAGGCTCGGATATGGTGTACAATTAATGGTACAAGTACCTGACGAGTGTGCACCCTGCATTATAAGGTGTTTTAAAACGATCACCGAACATCTAGGTCTGAAGCCGAAATTCATGCTCAAAGGTATTACGTATGTGATACTTAAAAAACAAGACGCTAAAAATTCATCTGAATATCGACCAGCAGTCTGTCTTCCAACGATTTCTGTATGCCCTACACCTGTTATTGCAGATAAGGTATATTATCACTGCAACGAGAATGGCTTCCTTACAAAAGTACAAAAAGGATGTTATAAAAACTCATTAAAGAAACTTGAACATGGCATACATTGACCACAAGCAGGTGTTTCCTTCCTTACCACATGATTATTTGCTTCAAGGCTTGAAAATGTACAAAAAACAGTCCACGAATCATGGACTTTGTAAGTCGTGCGATGATGATTTGGGGCACAAAAATCAAGTATTTTGATCATGGACAACCAAGAATAACTGGATTAATAAGCATTACGGCGGGTATCTTTCAAGGAGACTCCTCCAGTGCATTATGGTTCTGTTTAGCGCTGAACCTATTGAGTCAAACACTAACTAGAAGCGAGCGATCCATGTCACAAAGCAGTATTTCAATTATGTCCACATGGAGTTCGGATTAGATAAATACAGAACAGTGCATTTAATCAGAGGAAAATAAAAGACTGCAGAGCTAGAGAACAAGAACGAGAATGACATTGAGGTAATGGCTGAGGCCGATTACTATAAAAAGCTGGGTATTCTTGAGTCTAAGGGCTACAAACATGACATCCCTGTCCTCGTATGCTCCTCTGGGCTCACCAAATAATCGAACATCGACTTTGAAAGGATAAGCAAAACCATCTGCGTTGAAATGACCAAGCATCGAATGCACCATAGTAATTCGGCGATGAAAAGGGTAGTTCTTCACTGTAAAAAGAAATTATTATTTTGGGTGGTACTAAAATGATACCATTGGGGGGGGCGGCAGATTTATTTGTTTTACATAAAAAATAACAGCATAAAGATATCCTATTTCAACAAAGAACATTAAAAAAAATGATAGTTATACAGTTTCGAGAATCTTTTAGCAGCAAGCGGATCACGATTACATGCCCTTAAGTTTGACCTCAGTGCAGGCCTTCAATATCAGGACAGAAACCATAGAGGAACTAGAAAAGCAGTGGAGACAAAAAGTTATATACAGCGAACACCCCAAAATGTTAGATCAACATGAATATTTGACTGAAAAAAAGCGTCGTGGTTCCAGAAACGGAAGGATTCGTAATTGCAATTCAGGACAGGGTTTTCAGCACCAGAAATGATCACAAGCACGTATTACTCGCGTAATGGCTTAGAAATAGAGAGTACACGCACAGACGTAATGATGTAGCGGGAATTGTACATCAAGAGCTTACCCAAACAAAATGGGTGCCTATCTATAAACACACCGTGATGCACCAATTCCTTTTTCCTGCTGTATTACAGTTGATGCTCTCTCACATATTTCTGTTGAGGTGCTTGGCTCAAAATCGCTAACGCTAGTCCAAGCATCCTCAGCAGGCATAGTTGATGTTCCACTGTTTACCGTTTATCGCAGATATTTTTGCTGACCAGCTTATACATATACACATGCATATATATAATCTCAGCAGAACCGCGATCACAGGGCCTTGGAATATTTTTGGCAGGCGGGTATGACTTTAAGGTTACGAACCAGTTCTAATTTCGCACCTCCGAGAGCACCGATCACAAGAACAAAGACTTCTACCGAATATTTTAGATACAGTCGTTGCAGCTCACTTTCAAGGTCTTGATACCTCTTCTCCTTTTCTTTCTCCTTGGCAGTGATGTTGTAATCGGCCGGCGCTGAGAATTCGATCCCGAATATAATTCGTTTCTCGTAGTCTTGGAGAATGATTTCAGGTCTCGAGTGTGGAATGGAGACTGCTGTCCGATAATCGCAGTTCCAGAAAATTGGGCACTTCTCGTTTTGGACAATTGACTCTTATCTCCCTCGGAGAGTTCGGCATGGCAGAGTCGCGGCCAACGCCATGAGAGCGACAAAGATGGTTAAGTGACAAGGCACTCATAGGACCACATTATGTCAGTAGAGATACGTCGTTCCCGCGTGAATGGGATACCCGGTTAGTCCCGCATTCAGTGTGTGACTGACTACATAACATCTGACAGGAATTTTACTGCCAAGGTTCGACATTTCACGCGCGAATTGCGGATCCGTCATCACACACTCAACAAGTCAAAGCTGCTGACCATCAGGCTGCATATTGTTGACACTATACGGCTGCTATCTGGTGCTAGCCAACCACTAGCCCCGACGGGGGGGGGGGGGGGCAGAAAAAATGAACAGTTTTTCTCTGACTCATCTCGACTCTTCCAAGATTCTCCAGTTACTGTCGACCACCCACCCAAACCAGCTGCAGTGCCCTCATAACACCTGAAGCGGAATGCCCACCTATCACTATCGAGGATGTGAAAAAAGTATTAAGAGGCATGAAGAAATATTCTGCTCCGGGACCAGATGGTATCAAAACCTTCTGGTGGAAGGAGTTTTCTTCAACTGACCAGCAGGTGGCCCGCATAGTCACCTCATATCTACAGTCGGAAGAGCCTATTCAGTAGTGGTTGGTGGAAGGGCGCACAGTTTTCCTGCCAAAGATGGGCAACTTTGCTGACCCTAAGAATTACAGCCTAATAACTTGTCTGAACACGTTGTATATGATCTATACTGCTATCCTAAATGAAAGGATTGTCCGGACGAACAGATCTGTGTGGCGACAGATGTACGAACAACGCGGTTCAAACAAAGGCATAGCAGGATGTTAGGAGAACCTGCTCATCGATAGATGTGTCTGGAAAGACGCAGTATCCTACCAGCGATACCTATCGATGGCTTGGATTGGCTACCAGAAAGCTTTTGATTCAGCCTCCCATAGACTTATCATCTGTCTGTTGAAGAGCTTAAAGGTACATCCAGATATCCTGAGGTGCATAGAGAGATTGCTGCGCTACGGAATGACGAGTGGCTCATGACATTCTGTAAGCATCATAAAATCTCGGCTTTGGTGACTTTTTCGTTAAGTAAAAATTTTGATATAACATGGGATGGCCTGTTTAAAGAATAATCCTTTGATGGCAGCATTTGTGAATTTACGTTTGCAGCAGTAGAAATCACATCACAGGTGTTCTTATAATCGATCATTTTGTCTGCAAAAAAACCGTGTTGTTATAACAAATTTTTTATAAAAATATAATAAATATTAAAAAGTAAAATACGAAGACAAAATGAAAATTCATAAATAATTTCCTTTCATTATCACCTTGAAAAATATAAGTACAAATAGTTTCAGTAGAGCACGTAGTAACACAGTTTCTAAAAGAAATGTAAAAAATAATTCTTTCATGCAATGAAGAATGTCGTACTTTTTGATGTATTTTTTAATTTGAAAAACTTTTGTTAACCTGTGTCAGAATTAAACAGTTTTTTTTTCTTACATAATTTGCTTATAGATGATTGTCAAAAAGTTGACCACTTCAAGGCCCACTCATTTTTCACTTGTTCTTTGAATAATACATTTTTTCTAAAAATATGTCAGTAGAGTAATTATATTAAAACACAATGTAGTAAAGTATCGAAAGTTTGATCCACTTCGTGTCGGAATTATAAATATCAAAGTCAGAAAAACCTATTGTCATGCGTTACAAGAAATTTTCCTTATTTAATATTACACACCCAGATAACAATGTGCGCGCACAGTGATGGCGTATTGACTCGCATGCATGCGGATTATCCCGCACACAGCGGTATCACCGAGCAGACATATACGTCCTCAATTGCGACGCATATGCGAGCTTCCAAAGTCATGAAGGATTTGAAAATATATTGTTTTAAATATTGTTATTAAATGAGAAGAGGAACATTTCCACATAAAAACATTTTATTCTTATAATTATTGAGTCATAACACTTAGACGTATAAATAGCGGAACAGCCTGTAATAATACATAATGACCGAATCCATTTCAAATCGTGCAGGCCGGCGGGTGACATGTTTAGGATTAACTTTTCCATGAAATGTGTTTTTTTCGTTGAAAATAGAAGACACGTAGTTTTTTTTTAATTAACATGGCGACATTTTTTACGAATATAATAATACTTTACTTTAAAAACCGTGCCATTTTTGCAATTTATAAGATATAAAGGTTTTTCGTGTTTCAGTTTGTATCCACTTTTTGCACTTTTTAGAAATCCACAACAAATTTAAAAAATAATAAAAAACGGTGCATTTATTTTGAATTTTTGAAAAAAAAGAAAAAAACTGTTTTTCTCAAAAACCCGATCTTTTTTTCTGCCTGAAATTTTTAGAAATAATAGCTACTAATAAAGTCTACTTACCATCAATTTTCCGTTTGGTATTTTTTTGGATTTCAGGAGAAAAAAATTATTTTAATTTTTTAGTATAATAACTTTCTTCTACCGAAAAACAAATAATATCAAACAGAAAATGTATGGCAGGCGGGGTATATTAGCATCTATTATTCCTAAAAATTGTAGGCAAAAAAAGTTAGGGTTTTTGAGAGAAAGGTTTTTTCTTTTTTTTTTTTAATCCAAGATAACTTTAC
>CAKNWT010085257.1:0-15465 GCA_932066315.1 Andricus coriarius | reverse complement strand
GATAAAAGTGATACTTGGTCCAGCAATGTGCCATCACTGGGCCAAACATCGGCGGTAGATCGACGAATTGGAATATGCAATATAGGCAGCCAGTACGGGCACAACACTGGGCCGATTGAAATGCCGATAATTGGCCCTATAACATTAGCCGATCTTTGGCTGCCGAAATTGGACCTAGCCTGGGCCGTTTGTTCAATTCCAATAATTCGCACTTGGGATATTCGGCACGGCAATGAGCCGATGCTGTGCCAAACTCTGGTTATCCCAAATTCAGAATTATTTGCCGTAGTAAAAGTGACACTTGTCCCAGTAATATGCCGTCGCGAGCTTCTCCACTTTAAACATGCTTTGCCAGAATAAAGAAAAATTTAGGACTAGTAATGGGCCATTGCTGGGCCAGAATCTGGCTTTTCTTCTGAAAATATGATTTGCTGGAGAAGATAAGATATTCGGTACGGCCATAAGCCGATGCTGTGCCGAACTCTGGTTTTCTAAGGTTCAGAATGATTTTCCGTAGTAAAAGTGACACTTGACCCAGTAATATGCCGTCGATGGGCCGGACTCTGCCTTTTCTACTTGCGAAACGGGATGCCGTAATAAATGTGACAATCGGCTTAGTATAGTGACGATACTGGGCGGCTGAAGGTAGGTAAATTTGAAAAGCCGACAAAGGCCGCTGTCCAGAACTTGGCAAATTCAAGCATAGAGATGGGCCCGAAAACAATAGCCGACTGTTGGCTACCGTGATTGGGCCAATATTGTGCCGTATTTTCAGCTTTGGCAATTCGCACTTGGGAGTAATAATGATAAAATTAGAATTTTCATTCACGAAATATACTTGGAAATAGACCATTGTCGTGTTAATGCTGAGCGAAACATTAATTTCAAAAATAAAGTGAATTATTCTAAAAGAACTTTGAATATAAATGTAACTTTAAATGAGAAAAATTTATATTCAAATATTTTCTACCCGGGAAAAATAATTGATTCATTATTTTGGTTATTAAAAGTAAATAATTTTCATTTGATTCAACAGTAAATAATTCTTTAATAAATAATAATTGCATTGAGCCACTATAGCAAAATGTCACATCCACGTTAGGCTGGATTTGGATGAGTGTTAATGTGAAAAAAAGGTTAGGTTTCGTCATGAAATTTCAGATATTAGCGCAGGTTTTATAACGTCGCATGCAGGCATCGGATTATAGAATATAAAATTTGCCTGAAAGAGGTCGAAATGATGTCGAATCGACGTCACTTCGACGTTGATTTTATGAACCATGTAAATTGCAACAAATTTTGATAAAATCACTTACATTGCAGTAAATGATCATTAATAAAGTATCTCTGGAGCATAAAAAACATAGTCGAAACCGACTAATTTTTCGACGGTAATTTCGACTCGACCATCATACGACGGTTACGACATCGATTCGACGTCTGATCGACGTCACCATTCTGACTGGGTAGAGTTAACCTTTTCCACGTTCTCGTTCTTCAATAAGGGGGAATTTACTATTTCCATTTCGTCATTCTTTGAAAAAGTGGCATTATCATTTGCCACATCTTTAGTCTTCAAAAAAGTAGAATTAATAGTTCACTTCTCCTTCCTCGTATTTTTCCTGCAAGTCTGAAGCCTCTGATCACCCATTTCGATTGAAAAATCTTGATTCTTATCGACCTGCGACTGCGTAATTTTTTCGATTCCTTTCTCGTGTAATTATTATAATAATCAATAATCTAAACAAGCAGCGAAAATCATATCTGCATATGGTCTTTGGAATACTTGTAATTCTTATGGAGTTTAGACTCTCGAATTTTTGACTTGATAGAATTTTCCCTCCCTCAGGAGTAGAAGTATCGAACTTGTGATAAGAGAATTTATCTGGCAGGGAGGTGAGTTCCGCTGAAATCGCAGGATCCGTTTAAGTCAAGAATCGACGAGGCTTGGTTAGCTTTTTGATATTCTTCGTAGTGAATAGAACTCACGGGATTGACCTGCAAATAAAATTATTAAAAACTAAGACTTATAGTTGAATGTTTTCAGATTGGGGAGTTGAGATTTTAAGGATTCCAACTATAAAATCATATGCTTTTTTATAACACGTCATTACAGTACCTCTTGTCGTTTGAAAAGGTGATTTTTTCAAAACTAAGTAACAAAAAATGTTTTCTCAGTTTAATTAGTAAGTGAATCAATGCTTAGTATGTATGTATGTATTCCATCTCTCCCATTTACGGGTTCGAGGGCCTCCGCGCCCTGTACATATATTTACATTACATCCTTAATCTAACTTAACCGATGCTTATATTCTCTTGTTTCGCCTTACTCATAATAATAACAATAATCTTAATTCTATAAATGGGCGATCTTCCCGGGCTTCCGTTTCCTCTTACCATAAGAAAAATGTTTTCCACGATTTTTAAAATTACTAGTTACTGTCCTTCAATAGGATTATCCGTTTGGCTCTGCCCTGCTTCCTTGCTTTCTCTTAATTCTTCTAAATTCTTCATTCACGTCACTCCCTGTCCACTACCATCCAAAATCCATATTACACACTCATCCACACTCAACTGTCCACCTTCCTCTCCTGTACACCTCTCTAACACATGCGCCCATGACTCCATTTCGTATCCACATATTCTGCACAGATTGTCTTCTTCATCCATCCAATATCTGCAAGCTGTCACTCCTTCTCCCATTCTAAGCCATACCACCCTATTCCACTTGTCTTCCTTTTTTCTTGTTTGCAAATATTCTGGGTCCGTCAACCCTTTGAACATCATATACCATCAATTGGACCTCGAATCCATAATCTTTCTCCATCTCTCTTCTCCTTGTCTTACTAATAGCTCTAATTCTATGTTCTGCCAATCCAAAGCCCCTTCTTGTATATCACAAACCCTCCTCATTTTTTTCCTCTCATCCTCCCATTTCGAATTTCCTAAATTGCCTCTCGCCTCCTTATTCCGAACTCCGTCCCAGCAAACTTGTGCTATTCTGCTCCCCTCTCCCCTTTCCAGCTTCTCTTCAAACCTCCAGGCTCTCTTAATTTGTCTAGTTACCATTTTTCCCTTCCTAATTCTTCCCTTAACATGTATCCTGGGAAACTCCAACTAACCCCCATTACTCATCTCGGAAATCTCTCATGCATGCTTTCCACTTTTCTGTGTTCCTCCCAGCGCCAAAACTCCACTCCGTAACACAACACCGCCCAAACCAACGCATCAAACAACCAAACCCTCATTCTCCAATCGTCATTGAACCTTCTCATTCCTATACCCCATACTTGGCCCATTAATTTACTCGCACATTCCATTCTTTTCCTCACCTGCACCTCGTTTCCCGTTAGTTCTTTTGTTCCCACATACTCTTCGAAAATTCTCATCATTAAGTTCACCCCCTTCTCATCGTCTGCTAACAGAACTACGTCGTCCGAGTATGCTAGAGCGTATAGTTTGCTATTACCCAACATCGTTCCCCCTTTCCTTTTATCCTTTAGCTTCTCCTCTAAGTCTGCCAGCAGCATATTTAAGAGTAGCGGGCTCAACGGGTACCCTTGCCTTAGACCTCTTTCTGTCCCGAAGACCTCCCCTTTCATCCCCCTATCTTTACCATAATCATGGTTTCAGTAAAAATTTCCTTTATCCTTTGTACCAACCCTTCCTCTATTCCCCTCTCTTTCATTGCCTGCCATAGCACTTTTCTATTCACTGAGTCAAAATCTGCTTTAAAATCTACGAACAAAGCGACTAATTTCCCACTCTTTCTCCCTAAATTTCTATTAACCAAATAGTTGAGTACGTAAATATTATCTATTGTCCCCATCCCTTTTCTAAATCCCGTCTGATTGTGTGGGATACTTTGTTTCTTTTCTATCTGACTCTCTAATCTTTTTCTTAGAACTTCTGCGTATATTTTATACCCCACTGTCATGAGAGTGATCCCTCTGTACTCATCTACCTTCTTTCCCTCCCCTTTCTTCACAAGCGGTACCACCAGCCCTGTCATCCACTCCTCAGGCCACCCTTCTCCTTTCCAGATCTTGTTGCAGATCTTCCAGATCCCTTCCCTAACCCCTACTCCTCCATACTTTATCGCTTCGTTCTCCATACCATCCTCTCCTGTGGCCTTGTTTCTTTTTAGTCTATCTATTGCCTCATCCACTTCTTCTCTTGTTATTTCGTTCCCTTCCTCCATTTCTTTCTGGGCTATACTTCTATTTTCCCTTTTGATCCGATTTTTTTCTCCCCCTAACAGACCCTTGAAATAGTCCGTCCACTCACCCATTTCTATTTCTTCATTCACTCCCTTCCTTCCTCCTCTTTCTCTATTTATCACATCCCAAATCCTACCTTCTTTGATCGCTTTTTCTACTTCTTCCTTGTATTTCTCCTTTCCCTTTTGCTTTTTACTTTCCAGCATCCTCGTATGTTCTCTTTTTCTCCTGTTATCCCTGTCCTCCTCTGTTTTCCCTCTTACTGCCAATTCTTTCCTCGCCCCTGATACCATGCCGCCCATACCTCTGCCTTTAGCGTGTTCCTTTTTTGGTTCTTGCATTGTCCACACATAACCTTTACGTAACATCCTTTTCATCCCTTCCAGTCCTTCTCATCCGCCCAGGTTTCACTCATCATAATCACATCCCACTTTTCTAACTCCCGCCAAAATCCTTCATTCTTGTTCTTCAAGCCTGACACATTCCAGAAAGCTATTTTCACGTTTTTATCTTACCTTCCCACACCTATCCTCTTCACTTTTCTTCCGCCCTGCTGTTTGGAAACCCCTCTTCTTGATCTCTAAACTCTTTTAGATCTTGCTTTTTCCTACCTTTAGCTACTCTTTTCCCCTTTTTCCTGATTTCTTCTACTTCTCCGTCCAGAACCATTCCTCCCCATTTATCCATAATCTGTCTCTCCCTATCCATACCATGCGCCCGTTTTTCCTCTCTTCCCATGACCTCTGCTTTATTTGCTATCTTCTTTACTTCTCCCTCCACGTCAAATCCTCTTCAATTCTTTCCCTTCTTCCTATCAATACTTTTTTTCCTCCATAATTTTCTTTTTCTCCTCCTCACTCCCTATTTTCACTAGAAACATTCCTTCTTTCCGTTCATTCGTCCATCCTATTCTCTTAACTCCTTCTACCCTTATCTGAATCCCAATATCTCTCAAAAGATTTTTGATCTCGGCTCCCCCTGTTTCACTCTCACTTTCAACCCCTTAACTACTATGTTATTTTTCCTTTTCGCCCTTTCTTCCCCTTCCAATCTTCTTTCAATTTCATTCATTCTTTTCCTCAACCTTTCATTCTCATTTCGCAAGTTATCACTCCCTTTTACTATTTCCGCACTCTCTGTTTCCTTTCCTAAATGCACATTCCTGATTTCTAAATTGCTTACCCGTTCTTCTAACTGTTTTATCTTATTATTTCTCTGTTCGTCAAACTCTCTCTGTCTATTCTCAATGCTCTCAAGTTTACCCCATACCTTGTCTTTTTCCTCTTTCCAGAGTTTATCCCACTCTTCCCACTTTTCTCTTACTTTTCTCACTTTCCCCCTTACGTATTTACTCTACCTATTCATATCATCCAGTCTCCTCCTTGTTTCCTCTCTAAATCCTCTTATGAGGGCTTCTAATATCTCAAACATCCCTCAATCACCCCTATCTCTTTCTGGTGTTTTTCTTTTAATCTTAACTTGTTTTCCTTGTCTCTTTCTGAATCATCGTCCCCTCCCTCTCTTTTTCTTTTATCTTCCCCTTCACTACTAGTCGCGCTCACCTGTTTTTGCCATTCATCCAGACTCCTATTTGAACCCACGCTACCTAGCTTGTTGAGGCGTTGTAAGTTTGAGGGTCTCCCGCGTTTACGGCCCGTGCCTGGTTCATCTCTCGCTGCCATCCCCTCCCTGGTCGGTGTCTCGAACATCTCTTCGCCACTGCTGACACTGTTGTCAACCTCCGCGTTCCCCCCACTAACCACGCTCTCAACATCGTCACCTCTTATTTCTTCTACAGCCTGCTGTTCTGTAAGATCGTCCAGTAGCTGTCGCTCTCTGGCGTCCATTTGTGGACTTCGTATCGTCAGCATCCCACCTTACCCAGTTCTCCGCGACTTTTCACGCTCCTTACTCGCATACCTCTTGCCCCCCTAGCCCCAGAACTATTTTTCTACTCCTAACCTCAAAAACTTGGCACTCTCCAGTTTTCCTTTCACACAACTTACTTTTATCCTTTACACCTTTGCCTTCACTCACCCTTCTTCCCTTACACCTGATCTCCGCCCTCACTGCCCTTTCTGCATCCACACACGCTGATTCCCTTCACCAAAGCCAAAAAACCAACACTTGACACAAAAGAGTTCTCTCACGATCGGTACCGGAAACGGAAGCCGAATCAATGCTCAGTATCCTCGACTAGAACGATTTTTAAAAAATTGCATAATTCATATAAAATTTCCAAAGTGTCTTGCAGATAAAGAACTCTAATTTTGTCTTTTTTCCAATGAAAATTAGATCAAACTACATACAAATAATTAGAATAATAAGCAATATGTAGTGACTAAAATTTCCTTCTTTTCAGCATAAAATCCGGTGGGTTTGCAAATTATATTGGAACAGATTAAATTGATTATTTAAATCACTCAATTTTTTCAAGTTATAAGGCTATAATTTATTTATTTATTTATTTCAATTGAATTCCCTGCGACCCAATTAGGCCATTTAAAGGGTAACGTGATAAAAATTTATATTTAATAATTTAATATTTAATATTGAATAATTTCGCATTCAACATAGGTTTTTTTTTATTTCTAAAAGATGTTAATGTGTAAATTCTAAGCTTAATTGATATAATTGCTATTAAACACCGATTTGAAATATTTCCATTCATAAAGGAAATCTTTCTAAATTAATTCTTACTTCAGTAATTCTACAAGTATATTCTTTGAAAATAAATGCATCCAAATCTAAAATATTCCTTTCACAAATTTTTACAGTTCACATTCATTTTTAACCTGAGTTATCTGAAATTAAAAATTGTGTTAATACGAAGTACTTTTCAACCTAAAAAGATTAATTGGTAACAAAAATACATAATAGTTGATATTTAAACCAAAAAATATGAAACTTGTACTAAAAGAGATGAATTTTGCCATTAAAAGGACGAAGGTTCAACCAACAAGATCCATTTTCTATGAAAAAAAAGATTAATTTGTTGATATTCAAACTAAAAAAATATTACATTTTTACCAAAAGTCCCTATGGGATAAAATATAGGGATCTAAGGATACTTTTTTCGCGCTCTAAGGGTAACACATTCATGATAATTTCATAAACCTTCAAAAAAATTCAAGCTGAATTCCAAAGAATTCAAATAAATTGGAAACAAATTTTTTAAATAAAAAAATTCTATTGATTTCCGTAAAATTGGAATTAATTTAAAGGAATTTAAGGTACTTTTTACATCCCCAAAATTTTAAACTTTGTGTCATAACACTTCGCCCTATTCCACCTCGAGAACAGACTAAGTAACAATACATTATGGTCATGCCCATGGTAAGGGTCTTCCGATCTTTGACCTAGCATCGGTACATGCACCACTGATGATAATGCAGAGACTGTGAGGTAAATAGAGAGCAGTACCACGGGAGGATAGAGAATTAATAAAACATGATTCAATGTTCAAGTGAATTCTCACTGAAATAGTCAGACGCATCAAAACCGAGAATGACTGACGGAAAGTACCACGCATAATTATGTTAACATATAATATCCGTACTCCTGAAAAGGTGAAGAGTAAAGGAGCGCGATAAATGGCCAATGCGGTAGCTATTGGTCACCGCATGCAATAACAAGACTCACGCATATCAAATGATCTTGAATTTCAAAAATAACCCTTCAGATTTCTGATCAGCGACCCGAGAAATCCCCGTATACCAAATTTTTAATGGATCCGTTGATTTTTGAAAGTTTCGTCCGCCATATCAAATCCGCCGTCTTGAATTTTTTAAGTTTTATCTTGGCATTCAAACCAGTAGCCAGAAAAGCTACCGCTTGAATTTTTTCAAAATTTTGTATCGCTTATCTGAATTTTTACAGACATGCCTAAGGCACTTTCTATCGTTATGGCCGCAATATTGGTCGGCCATCTTGAAATCATGACATATGCCACTTTGCGTTCGAAAGCCTATGTTTCAAAGAACATTTTGAGTGGTCATAAGTTTACGTGCGTCCTCTCAAATTTTGGTGAAAGTGTGGGGGGGGGGGGTAAAATTGAGGTGAAACGTCCGTATATAAAACAACAACAGGAATATGGTTCATTTCTCAAAATCTTGAAGAACAATTTCAGGCCTCGAGTGTGCAACGGAAACTCCTGTCCGAACATCGTAGTTACAGAAAAATTGGCACTTCTCGTGTTGGACAATTGACTCTATCTCCCTTGGAGCGTTCGGCAGGGCAGGGTTGCGCCCAACACCGTAAGAGCGACAAAGATGTTGATAAAGGACTCTTAGGGCCGCATTATTATATGTTTGTAGATGTATGTCGTTCCCGCGTAGGTGGGACACCTTGATAGTATGTGTTCCAGGTACTCAGCGTGCGCATGACATATCGCTCGGAACTTCTTGACATAAAATGCGGTCACTGTATGCTAAGGTGGAAATGACACCGTCCTGGCATGCGAAAATGAAACCCTCTGTACCTGAATTAAGCCCTGATGATCTGAGGAAAGCAAAAGTTTGCTACTTCAACAAGGACTATTTTTCAACATTTCTGTGAAAATTTCCGTGCATTTTCTTGTCGAGTAGCTCTTAATGGAATTTTTGAACTTCCGCTTTCTCCACTTCGTCTTTCAGAAGTAAAGCATCCAGATGGAGTAATGCACCTTCTTCACTTCTGATGTTAAAATTCAGGCCAAGGGTCTGGGCCGCTTGCTCCGCGGCTTTGTAAAGGAATGCTCCTTTGCCAATCATCTCGCGGTTTCTGACCATTTTCAGGAAAGGATCTCTGCCATTGGCTACGACATAAGCTGTACTTAGAACAATTCGGTTATGAAGACACTGGAGATTCAAAAGTCCGCGTTCGCCTTGACGGCGTGAAATATATAATCACGGAACTGACGAATTTATATGCAAGCTTTTATGCATATGCATGACCTCTGGAAGGTGACGTTGTTTGTTGTCACACGATAATTTCTAGATGAAATAGTAAATCCAGTTTTCCAAAGAGGCTTCAATCTCTGTATGCATCTTACTATGTGTGGATGCACCTTCAAGCTTTCCGACAGACAGATGATAAGTCTATGAGAGGTTGAATCGTAAGCTTTCCGGTAATCAATCCAGGCCATCGATAGGTAACGCTGATAGAATGCTGCGTCTTTACGGACACATCTATCGATGAGCAGGTTCTCCCGACATCCTACTACGCCTTTCTTTGAGCCACGTTGTTCGTACATCTCTCGCCACACAGGTCCAATTGTCCAAACAATCCTGTCATTTAGGATAGCTGTGAAGATCTTATACAGTGTGTTCAGACAAGTTATTGGCCTGTAATTTTTAGGGTCAGCTAAGTTGCCCGTCTTCGGCAGGAGCATTGTGCGCCCTTCTACCAACCACTCCGGAATAGGCTCTTCCGACTTTAGAAATGAGGTGAAAATGCGGGCCAGATGCTGGTGGGTTGAAGGAAACTTCTTCCACCAGAAGGTTTTGATACCATCTGGTCCCGGAGCGGAATAGTTCTTCATGCCTCTTAATACGTTTTTCACCTCCCCGGCAGTGATAGGTGGGCATTCCTCCTCAGGTGTTATGAGGGCATTGCACAGCTCCTTGAAGCTATTTATATTCTTCGAGTGTTCTTTCAATGGATGCTGGACTTCGTAGACTTCTCTCCAAAATGCCTCGACCTCCTCTGGTGTGGGCGGGTGGTCAACAGTAACTGGAGGGTCTTGGAAGAGTCGAGATGGGTCAGACAAAAACTGTTGATTTTCTCTGACCCACCTCTCTCTCCGCTCTAGACTTCTCCTAGTGTTAGATAGTACTCGTATTCTGTCAACAATATGCTGCCTGATGGTCAGTAGCTTTGACTTGTTAAGTGTGTGATAACAGATCCGCAGCTCTAGTGCGAACCGTCGAACCTTGGCAGTGAAAGTCCTGCCAGATGCGGGATGCGTACTGTCTGGCCCAACCTATCTTTGTGCTTAGTTGATGCATTCGTCTTTTGGTCTTATGATCAACCGTTGATTTTGCTTTACGGTTTGCATCTGCCAAAGCTCTCGCTGCATTATACACACTACAATTAAAAGTGGAGAGGTCACGTTTTTCGGAAAAATCTCCACGAAGCTCGTCATCCAGTTCAGCCAGATCTTTGGGCTTAAGAGAAACCTGAATGTTGATGTTTCTCCGGGTCCTGAAGCGTCGCTCTTCCTCTATTGGATGTCTGCTCGCGGTTGGTCTGAGTCTCGCTTCTCTTTCTTTGCTGCCGGCTTCTTCTGGCTGCGGTTGAGTAGGCGCTCCGCTTATATAACCCCTTTTTCTGAGTTCGTCGGCACGGTTTCGCAGACGTTGATGCGAAGAATGCGAGAGCTCTGGGTGTTTCTCGCACCACAGAGTATGCAGTCGTGCTATGTAACCTTTTCGTTCAGGGGTCATACTGGTATCATAGCACTCCAGCAGGTCGTCCCTGAGTCGATCCGTCCACCTAAAAGTAACGAGATTCTGCCGGTCAATCGCATTGACCTCGTCTTGATTGGCTCCCCCAACTATAGGATAGTCGGCATTGTTGTCCGACCCACTGTGTTCGATTGTTTTGAACCGCACTTACTACAACTACGTTTTGTGTTGTCATTGTTGTTCCCACGAGCAGCTAGGGAAAAGGTTACGTCCGTCCTTGTAGAGCCCCGCATGCAAGGATAAGGCTGCATACTCTGAGAGGTCGCCCGGTATCTCAGAGTCACCGTTTAACACACCTCACCCAGGTGTCATTCAGCTTTCGGCACGGTTGTCACGCCTCCGCTTAGGGGTTGTTCCTTCGGGACCATCCCTGGACAATTGTCCGCGACTGCTTATTAATTATTATTGTAACCATATTCAGCAGAAACCCTTGGTACAGGGACCCTCTATCCGCAACCCGAGGACGCGTTCGGCGGCTTTGTCATAGGCCCTTCGGTTCAATTCCTAAGGAATCAAAACCGAAAATTTGAAAAATTTGAAAATTTGAAATTGTTTAATTGAAAAAGATTAACACAAAAGTTATTTCATTTAGAACGTCTTGCTTTTAAACTTCTTCTAAATTTTCAAATATAAAATTTTTAGAATTGAAGTTCTTAAATTTTTAAACTCTTGATTTTTAATTCTTCAACATCAAGAATTTATACTTGTAATGAGTAAAAGAGGACTATTTTTTCCTGTTTGTTTTTTAATAAATTTAAGTTTGGTATATATTTTGTATGGTATTTAATTTCGAATGCTTTTATTTTGAAAGTATGCAAGCTTTTTAAATATTTTTATTTAAAAATAGTAAATTACAAACTAAGAAAATTAAAATGCAACATTTTTAAACGTAAACCCTGAAAATTATTCATATTTTAATTTGGTGCATTAAAATGGAAGAGTTCTTATTTTGAAGCTTTCTAGCCTCCATGGACCTAAAGTTACTTAAGTTTGAAGTGATAATTCCTTTCATAATCAAGCTTTCAATTGTACACAATTCAATTACAAACGTTTCAATTTTCTAACTACTCAGGTTTTAATTGACGGTTACTGCGACTTTATTCAGACTTACATACACCACTTCACATATTAACGACACTACGTGTTAACACAAGCGTTGAATGTTGCTGTCATTGTACATATATAGATAACGTAGACGACAATCAACGAATTCTTGGACAACTCGTAAATTAGTTATTCGTTTCTGTGCTAGGGAGTTATTGCATTTAAAATCTTTACGAATCTGGAGGACTTTTTATAAAAAATTGAATGCTGGTCTAGAACTTTGTCAAAATCTGCTGAATACAAATTCGAGAACTGATGTTCCTCGATTGTGCTCCAATAATTCCATGACCAATAACTGTATGTACTCCGTGTAGGAGGATTGTACAAGTGAAGGGCCTAAATCGACTTCATCGAAGATCATCATTCAACAATCGCGTTTAGTACCATTCCGCGAACTAACAATATTTCAAAACAAGTTTTAGTTTTGAATTTCACCATTAAAATGCAAAAGTTCGTAAATAAACCACAACCGTGTAGAAATCTCATCTAAAAGAGAATCAAGGGGCTAAAAAAAATTCATTTATTCGAAAATTCTAGGCTTTTCGACATTTAAGCCATCCGAATAATTTAAAATTTGCAGCCTTTATAATTTTGAAATATAATTAATTGCATACTCCCCTTTTTATTCAAAATCTTTACATTTTAGCAAAAAGAAATCTCAATCCATTGTGAGTTTTCTTCTTTAGCGGATTGATCACCCGTAGGTGGAATTCTTACAATATATTCTCTCATCACAATCTTTACAAAATTTAACAAACGTTCAAGATTATAACTTCTGTTCACAGGATACCTATAACTAGCCTCAGCATATTACCCTTTTATATCATTCTGCGATTTTTATTAAACGCGCTTCAGGCCATACGATTCATTGAATTATTATAATAATAGTTTAATCCATTCAGTGACAGCCTGAACTATCGCTGCGGAAATATTCATAAAACACGGACTCTTTTATTCGTTCTTTTCGAAGTATAATTATCTAACCTTTACTGCCTTTTTCCACTATGCAGCGAAGTCGTACTACTTTTCAGTGACAAACGCACAGATACGGTCAGACATTTAACTTTCATTTTAGCGAAGCTCATTGTGTCTATGAACACAATTTTTAACTCACTTTTGAAACAAAATCATTTTCTAAAGTAGTTGTAGATTCCTTATTCATGAATGATTTTAACAGATCTTTAATTCACACTTGAGATCTTCTCATGGATTTCTCAACGTTATATAAATGGCTCCCTTACAACAGAGGCAGTTCTCAAACAATAAACAAATAGACTTCCAAATATTAAAAATCATCATTGATTGAAATTATTTGTTAAAAGCAATTAATTTTAGTTTCTCTATTAATTCATTCTAACTCTTGAAAAAATATATCACAAAATGCCTAACGATCCTAATCAATCTCAATTTATTGGAGATATCAATCGCACACTCAGGGAAACTATTATGACATCCATGGCAGAGTGTTTTGCTGTACAACAAGGAGTTGTAAGCATCCCCAGTTATGATGGCAAGAACATGCTCGTTAGAGATTTCATACAAGATATTATAAGCGGTGAATCATCAGTGCCAGTTGAATGTGAAACGCAGTATCTTGAAGCGGTCTTAAGCACCAGCAGCTCTTAAGGATAAATATCCTAATGTTGAGCAATTATTAGCTCCCCTTAATGACTGTGCCCTTGAGGCGTTCAAACGAGGTTTAACAGATAGCATATCAGGCTTGGTAGAAGCAAGAAATCTTGAAAATTTAGATTCAGCTTTAAAAGTCGCGCTGGAATATGAAGCAAGACATCAATTGAATCCTCAATACCCTGAAAATTCTTGTCGCGAATCAAGGTATCCTCAACCAAGTTATTAAGGAACACGAGACCGCAGTCTTAGTCCTCATGTTCGTTTTGGAAGTAATTCAGATTCATACAAGAATTCCGACCCAAAATCGTACACCCCTGGAATAATAAAGCGTTCATATTCGCCTTGAGCCTCTAATTGTCAAAAAATTTAGATCCCTCCTTATCAGTATCCTTATATGCCCTATAATCTTTGTCCGTATTATCCAAATACACCCTTACAAGCCAACGAATATCCTAATGCTAATTATTCTCATGGAGGCTCAAATACTTCACCCCGTTCTCAATCTCCATTCTTCACAAATAAGGAGGCTTAGTTCTAGTTGCCACCGGAGCCGATATCAATATAATAAAATTAAACTCTTTAATTGAAGAGTTACTAATCACCGAAGATAATTCCAAAGACATCACAGGTATTACGCCGAATCGAATTTCAAATATAGGCACACTAAAACTAACCTTAAAAAATGCAATGGTACTGTTTCACGTAGTTTCCCCGGAATCTCCCATTAACACTGACGGAATTTTAGGTAGAGAATACCTCCGTCAAGAAAAAGTCGAAATCTTGTTCTGGCACAACACTATAGTAACTAATACAAATCCTACAAAACCCATTCATTTGACTGATAATGAATCAAAAATCGCGCGGGATCAAATACTTGATTATAAAGGAACGGGACTAGGAAAATTCCGTATGAAGGCAAGATGGCGACAGGCAACTCCAGTAGAAATATCCAATAACGAAGTAAAGGAAGGATATTTACCTTTAATAAAATCAAAAGAAGGGTTGTTCATGGGAGAAGCTGTAGTGTCAAATTCCCGTGGAAGCTCTCTGTACCCCCGGAAGATAGAGTGCAAGCAATTCTAGACATCCCAAAACTAGAGCATCTAAACCAAGAGGATTCTATCATGTGATAGAAACTGTTCAAGAATATCCAGAAGTATTTCACTTCACTGTGTTGTGCTATTGGATAGTACTTTATGGGAAAAAATGTTGTCATTCGGATAAGTATTACCAGGTGTATAAGCTTAAATCCGCTGTTTGCTCAGAAATGGCGGTAGTGAACATATTTAGCTAAAATAGAAACGTCATGCTTTTTTTTGTGTGAGTTCGACACCTGGCTACGTAAATCAGTGCACATATTCGGTTTTTTTATACAACAACATAAATTTTTCCTTGAGTAATCATGTCTAGTTTTGTGCCAGAAAAGGAGCATTTGCGGGAAGCTCTACTTTTTTGCTTCAATTTGAAGAAATCGGCTGCCGAATCACATGGAATGCTTGTGAAGGCC
This sequence comes from Andricus coriarius, assembly GCA_932066315.1. Lineage (NCBI taxonomy): Eukaryota > Metazoa > Arthropoda > Insecta > Hymenoptera > Cynipidae > Andricus > Andricus coriarius. The sequence goes on along the minus strand of CAKNWT010085257.1, from coordinate 556 downwards.
TATGGTGACAGTGCTTCATCGGAAACAACTTGCAGAGACTGGTTTCGCCGGTTCAAAGACGGTCATTTTGACTTGAGTGACAAAAAGCGTGAAAATCGGCCCAAAAAAGTTGAGGACCATGAATGACAAGCTCTTTTGGATAAGGACGATACACAAACACAAAAAATGCTTGCGGAACAGTTAGGTGTTACTCAACCGGCCATTTCCATGCGTTTATATGCCATGGGAAAGATCCAAAAAATGGGAAAATGTGTACCCCATGAATTGAACGATAGGCAGATGGAGCGACGCCAAAACACATGTGAAATCTTGCTTGCTAGACACAAAAGAAAGTCGTTTCTGCATCGTGTGGTGACTGGAGACCAAAAGTGGATTTATTTTGAGAATCCGAAACGAAGAAAATCATGGGTCGATCCCGGACAACCATCAACTTCTTTCTCAAGACCTAATCGCTTTGGACGCAAGACGATGCTGTGCGTTTGGTGGGATCAGCAGGGTGTCGTCTACTATGAGCTATTAAAACCTGGTGAAACTGTCGATTCTCACCGCTACCACC
>CAKNWT010085247.1:0-10026 GCA_932066315.1 Andricus coriarius | reverse complement strand
TGGTGGGAGAGACGAAGCGAGCGATCCAAATCTGTTAAAAGAGCTGGAGTCTCCGAACTTCTCCTCGCTGCCGACCTCTGATTTACACCACTAGAATTCGAAACACCCAGTCTCCATTCATTGCCCTTAACTTTTCCGTGACCATGCCTTTTTCCAACCGAATTGTCAATAAAATCCGAGGCTACCCGGTAAGAAGGAGTTGATTGGCACGCAGAGACTGGCATGTAAAAAAACAGACATTGAAATGCCTTAAAATGCGTACCAATTTAATTTTTGTCCGAGATGCCTTTGAATGCGCTTTACTGTATAAAGCTCCTTCCGTTTCAATAATTTGTAATGCGCATAAACTTTAAGTCATTGAAGTGATTTGCTTGTAATGCCTTTGAATGTATGCTATATAATAACATCCAATGCTACTCGGCGAATCGCCAAATTGTATGTCAATGCCATTTAATACTGTTGACAAAATATTGAAGAGAATGAATGTCAGCAGGTCTTGAAATGCCCGTTTTTGTAATGCCAACTTATGCGTCTTAATCAAATACTTGTTACTGTGTACATTCAAATTTGTATTATTGCTGCTTGTGTATCTAAATTGATGCGAGAAATGTATTCCATAAGTATAAAATCACATCCATAATAAGTAACACAATTGTAATAAGGTGGTTTGTCCAGTTATAACATCAGTGCCACCAGATTGCGGTCATTCAAAGAGAAGTATGAAAACAAAGCCAGAACCAAAGGAGTCATAGTCAGTTTGTGGTGTATATGTTAGGCTCAAAGACCGAAAATGGCAAAAGACCGAAAAAAACGACCAAAACGCGTTCTGGCCGTTGCAGAAATGCCAGAACGCGTTGTGGCTGTTTTGAAAACGGCCAAAGACCGAAATAAACGACCAGAACGCGTTCTGGCATTCTTGAAAATGCCAGGACGCGTTCTGTCCTTTTTCAAAGGACCGAAACCCGTTCTAAATGGTAGTTTTCAGAAGGGCTGACTCGAAATTTGGTAAAAGTATTAATTATATTTGTTTTTGCATGAACTATTTGTATGGCATTTAGAATTACACTTAACAAAGTTGGACCGACATTTACACTTTTCATCAATACAATACCTCCTAAATTTACAAGATATAAAAGAAACGCGTCCTTTCCGTTTTCAAACGCCCTAAACCCGTTCTGATTGGTAGTTTTCAAAAGGGCGGATTTGAAACATATTACGTTCTTTTTACGTTGGTCACTTTTCGTGGACAAAAGTCTGTCACAATTATTACCTGCTTCATATTCACAGTTTTTATATAAAACATATAAGAGAAATTAATGTCGCATTGCGATTAGTAAAGACTAGCTGCTGCTCCTTGAAAATTATTTAAACAATTTTTATAAACAAATACAGAGTTTTCTTATGTCACAATGAAGGGGCTAATTTTTTTTGCATTATTAACCGAAAATGTCTTGCTAATGAATCCTTGCTGTCATTTTTGTTTAAAATCAACAATTCTTAGTTACTGAAACAATATTTATGAACAAATCAAAATTTTCACTATTATTCCACGAATAGGCACAAATTTTTTGCGGAACTAACTAAAAATGGATTGACAATAACTCTTTGCTATCATACTTTGCATTAGGACAAGAACAGTTAATTATTATTGAACCAATTTTTATATTGGTTTTTATATTGATAAAAAGTGTAAATGTCGGTCCAACCACGTTAAGTGTAATTCAAAATGCCATTCAAATATTTCGTTTAAGAACAAATAAAATCATTATTTTTGCCAAATAAATAAAGACTTCATTCGTTTATTTCGTCATAATTAATGCTCTTCAGTTCCATTCTTCACATGAATAAAAATGTCAAATAAAGAATTTGTTCATAAAACTTGTTTAAAATATTAACAGTTATTATTTATTGATGTTCATCTGCAATTAAAATTTCTATTAAATGAAAGTAACTTTATTAACCTGTACTTTTTGGAGGAAGTATTAATAAATAGGCCTAAGTAGATAGTACACATATAGACAATTGCATTTTTAAAGTTAAATAATAAATCCATCAACGTAACATCCTTTCTCAGTATTAAACAAAAAATCTTTGTTCGGTTGAAATTTGAGAAGTCCGCGGATCTTTGCCCCAAAGAATTTTTTTTGCCACTATGCGTCGTATATAGTTCGATTACTCCAAAAAACAGTTTTGAGTCAGTCCTTTTGAACACTACAAGTTAGAACGGTTTTTGGTCGTTTAAAAAGGGACAGAACGCGTCCTGGCATTTTCAAGAATGCCAGAACGCGTTCTGGTCGTTTTGAAAACGACCAAAACGCGTTTTGGTCGTTTATTTCGGTCTTTGGCCGTTTTCAAAACAGCCACAACGCGTTCTGGCGTTTCTGCAACGGCCAGAACGCGTTTTGGTAGTTTTTTTTCGGTCTTTGGCCGTTTCCCGTCTTTGAGCCTAACATATACATAAATTTCCAACAATTTCTGTATCAAAAAAAAATGTTGTCACCATAAGTATTGGAATTTACCTGATTTTTTGAACGAAAAATCTCATTTGCGAAAAAATGGCATTCATGTCTCTTCTGAGCGTCACACTTAAATTATTGTTATGTCAGAAGTTGAAAAAAGTATTAGTACGTTCACCTCTAAAATTTTCCTTCATGCTTGCTTGCCGCCCACTTCAAGAAATGATTTTTTGGAATTTATTCCTTTCTTTTGCACCTAAAAAAATCTTCTCTTAAGGATTACTTTTACCAATTCGACCTCAATTCATTCGACTTGCATAGATTTTTAGAATATTTTTCCTCAAAAGATTGAATTTATGTGTGACCGTCCGCGAAAAAAGGGACCTAACGCCCGAAAAATCAACTTTAAGTTTTTTTTTTGTTTGAAAACCATAATTTTTGAGTTACTCTTCAATTTGCAAACATCAGAAATTGCTTAAGTTATTTACTTTTTTGTTATCAGGCTACAAACATATATGCGATAAGCGCACTCGGTGTCGGGACGAGAGGCCTACGAAAATCAGCCCGACTACTTACCACTACAGCTGTACGCGCCGTGCTCGTGAGCCCCGCTCGCTTTATGTGTCTTCCACTCTACCTTTCCGCGTAAATATGTAGTGGTAAATGGAGGGGATGATTTTTGCAGACGCTTCCCCACTAATCAAATGCTTGTTTGTGGACTCGTTTACGACCACCCGTCCTGTAAAATTTAATTCCCGGATGTTAGGTCCCTTTGTTCGTGGAAGGTCACATATTAGTTTTTTCTCAGCGTCCGGTCTGTAAGTTTGACATTCAAGGCCTGCACAGCACTCCGAAAGTGACGAATTTTCGGCCTCTCTACTTTATTCCCGCTACTTCACTATTTTTCCTCGCTAGGGAAGAAAACAAATTTGAGGTCTTCTTTCATGAGATTGTCCATTTGGCGCCGACCTTGAGCTTATCAGCCTGAACTATTACACATGCGTCCAGCAGAACTGTTATCAATCGTTACCTGTAAATTTCCGCCAATTACCACAAATGTTCGCAAATTTCCACAAATTAAAAAAAAATCGTAAATTTCCATAAAGTCGAATAAATTTAAGGAATTTTCACGAATTTTAAAAACGATGGTCATTTTTGCTTATGGAAAGTTATGGTGATTTACCTGTAACTTTTTATAACTTTGATAACAGTTCTGTTGGACCCGTGAATTGTGCTCGAAAGTTTTGTTTTCATGCCTTTCTATAACTTCTTGAGGTTTGTTGGGCCTATAGCTGTCTACACGGAAAAAATGGATGGTCAAAGTTACAGAGTCAAAATTTAGAGTCAGTCTGTTCTTCTAGATGGTCGAAAGGGCCTTCCATAATTTTTTCGGCATAATCAGATAGATTCTCTTTTTATGGCTAATCTGACTGTTATAAGAAGATCAGACTCACTATCAGGATAATCAAGGTATCCTTCCGGGATAATCAATACGGCCATCTTGTTTTCACTCATTCCGACCATCCACGGAAAAGCAGATTACCCGTCGCAGTGCGAAAAGATACCAGAATTGGGAGCACCGCGACCATTTTCGGAATGAGGGAATGTCTTTAGCCGTTCAACGTCATACTTGCTACTTATTAAATTTATTTAAACATATTTCCAATAAGTTTAAACTGCTTTTCGATATATTTCGAACATATGTGGAGAGTGAAGTGCATGAGAGGAAATATGGTGGAAAGTGGATTAAGTTTTTCCTTTTGAATTTTCGACGTCAAATTTTCCAGCGGACATATTCTGTAAATGTTAAATAACAAAAAGGTCACATTTATACATAACATTATTACAATAGTGTGCCATAACAATTACAGAACATAAGGGTCACATTGTTCTGTAAAGGTGTTACTGTAAGGATATGGAACAGTTCTCGAATTCTGTAATGTAACTTATATAGAATAGAGTGATAGAACCGTTACGTCACTAGAATGTCAGACGTGTTACAGAAACAGAACATAAAGGCCGCATTGTTCTGTAACACAGTTACCACAAGAATACGTAACAGTTCTGGAATTCTGTAATGTAACTGACATATAAATGTTTTTCCAATTTTAATTGTAAACTGCTATGAAAATCATAATATTAGTATATTTTAAGCCCAGAACTAACCCCCTAGGTCAAAAAACGAATCCCCGAGGCACTTTTGAAGTTGGAATTTCGAAAACCAACTTTTCGAGGGAAAACGCATCCAAATTTGGCGATTTCCATAAGGGCACGTGTTAAATTTTTAGTTAAAGCATAAAAGTTGCGCACTTTTAGTCACTTCCGGGACATAAGTATAATGTAAACAGACAGAGCACAGATTAAACTTCAAAGTATGTTTTCCCATAAATACCTCGAAATCGATAATTTACATTGTTCACAAAACCACAAATATATCCTAAACTGCGATCGATCTACGTGGTACCTTTTCTTCTAGAGTGACATATATTATTATAAATTAAAAATTTAAAGCTTTTTCGGGTTTCAATCGTGTGCAAAACTACGAGATTGCCGACGTTTCGTGAACATTGCAGTTCACTTCTTCAGGGCTGACCTGAAACTGAAGTTTCAGGTTATGTTGTTCTTACATATATTTTCTATGATGCCTGTGATTGGCCAGAGCGCCCCATGGTAGGGACTGCTCGAACTTGATTGGATTTTACATTTAAATTTATCATAATGTATCATCGTGAAAGCATTAAATCTATTATATATTATTATAATTAATAAATATTCGAATTATATTACCATAATATTTACCATAGCGACAAATGTACTAATAATTCTGCTTCTTTTCGTGTTTAGAAGCCCATCTCAGATTCTTATGAGGACTCACAGAACAACAATGAAGTTTCGACGGAAGATAAAGAAGAAGAGGAAGAAATGCAGAAGGGTTCAATGAATATGAAAATCTTGTTGCGGTATTTACAACAAGCTGGAAACTGTTGTACTCTTTTTACACTTGTCTTTCTTCTGATATTAGCTCAGGTCGTCACAAGCGGTTTTGATTACTGGGCCAGTTATTGGAACAATTTAGAAGCGCAACGAAATGATATTTCAAATAACATAACAACACCATTAAAAACGGGCGATGCATTATTTTCTTTTTTGGAATATGACGAATATGGACTTCTGACAACCTCAAACAGCATTTACATTTATGGAATTCTATTAGCATTATGTATGGTAGCTAATTTTCTGCGTGCTGTCACATTCGTAATTATTTGTACTCTTGCTGGAAAATATTTACATAATTCTATGTTTTCCAATCTTCTGCATGCTAACATGAAATTCTTCGATGCCAACCCGTCCGGTAAATCTTGCTTGGATAATCTAACTAAAAGAATTAATACTATTCAATTATGGTTTTCATTTTATTATTATTTATTATTATCTTACCTATATACTTACAAATTTTTTTTAGGACGGATTCTTAATAGATTTTCTAAAGATATTGGTACAATGGATGAACTATTACCAACAGCCCTCGTAGAAGGAGTGCAAATATTTTTTATTATGTTGGGCATATTCGTCATGGTTACGATTGTAAATTATTGGATGATAATTCCTATTGTTGTCATGATGATATTATACAACCAAGTCCGAATCTACTATCTAAAAACAGCTCAAGCACTCAAAAGGCTTGAAGGTGTCAGTAAGTAACATTACTTTAAATCATTTTTTATACGGAAAAAATACAATACAAGAAAATAAATAATACTCTCTAGGCAAAAGTCCAGTATTTTCATATATTACTTCGAGTTTAAATGGTTTGACAACGATAAGAAGTTACGGCACCGAAATGGAAGGGAAGCTCAAACAGGAATTCGATTTTCTTCAAGATACTCATACTAGTGCTTGGGCACTTACAGTAGCCTCATCCAATTGCCTTGGCTATTACCTTGACATCATTGTTTGTATCTTCATTGCATTCGTTACGTTTACCCTGATTCTGACGAGTAAGATTCTTTATAGATCAAAATTTTCTTCAATAGATTATAAAAGGACACAATTTTCTAATTCATAAAATTTTTCCTCAACAGATGATGTCACTGGCGCTGATGTTGGATTGGCTATTTCACAATCATTAATTTTGTCCGGCATGTTGCCATATGGAGTAAGACGAACTGCAGATACGATTGGATATATGACTTCTGTAGAAAGAATACTAGAATACACTGACCTTCCGCAAGAACATCCATTAGAATCTTCTAATTCATTAAAACCTACATGGCCATCAAAAGGACGAATTATTTTTAAGAATGTAAACTTAAGATATAAACTGAACGGGTCTCTTGTCTTGAAAGTGTGTACCCAACCATATAATGACTGTCATCGCGGTAGCCTCTGGCAGCGTCAAACTTGGCGCAAAACGCAGAGCGAAAAGTCTTTAAAAATTTTAGCCAATGGCAGGGTTTCTGTAGATTATTACGAGATTATCATTAGCTGAAATGTCCAGTGATTTGGCGTTTTGCGTTTTACACCAAGTTTGATGCTGCCATGGGACGCCACCCTTAATCTTTCTTATCCCTGCTGGAAGTACATAAATGGATAGAATTGCTATACATTTGAACAATTTTTAGTCTAATAGATTAAAATAGAAAGAAAAAAATGTTACGTTTGTATCCTCTGTCTATCCTATCAATCTATTTCTGTATTTTTTCCAATCTACAATCACTACCATCCTTTTGAATTTCAATCTTTGCATCCATGTATATCCATCAAGTATTCGCCACTATCCTTTTCTATCTTTCACTTATCCACGTAAATCCTTTTCCATCTCTCATTCAAGTATTAATCACTCCTATCCTTTTGAATCCAAGTCTATCCCCCGCTTATTCCCGCCTACCCAATGGCGGATCTCTTCACATTGGCTGCAGCCTAGGGCGGCAAAATTTAGTGGGCGGCAGAATTTTGGTGCGATTAATTTTCAAAAATGTCGGATTTTTTCTACACAGATGCAGCCTGAGTGTAGTTGAAAAAATTGTCATAAAGAGTGACTGAAAATATTGATTTTTGATTTAACCCACTTATGTAATTTATTGAGTGAGTCAAAACATTACATAATTTCTCTGACAAATTTTAATTTTACCGCGCATAATGTTCGCCTTTCTTAGTTTTAAGTAGTAGTAGTTAATTTCTGTTAGCCTAAGAGCGGCAAATTTCGATTAGCCTAGGAGCGGCAAATACCTAAATTCTCCACTGCACCTACCTTTTTCTATCCGTTTGGCAATATAAAATCCTATTTATTGTCTTCTATCTTTAATCATCCCTATCCTTGGAATTAAATGCGATTTCTATGAATATGCGGAGGATAGATTTGAATAAAATTACCGAGGTTCAGAAAGATAGGTATGGCTGCAGCTAGATGAAGAGATAGGAAGGATAGACAAAAAATAAAAATCAGTTGACGAAGATAGACAGAGGATAGATTTTGATAAAGAGAGCAGGTAAAAGGAAGGAGACCCAACTGTGTGTTACGAAAACGTGATAACTTTTTATCCGATACTTGGTGGAGATGGACCACGATTGGCAAGTGGAATATCGGCGAGAAAGCGACAACAAGAGAGCGAAAGCAAAACTGATGAGAGAGTAGATAGTCCACTCGCTAGTCATGGATGATCCCCACCAACTATAGGGAAACAAGTGGCCTCATCTTTCCGACGCAAAATACTTTAGCGTTGGATTTCCATAGTATTACTTCGTGAACTAATCTTTTATAGCATGCTGAGCTCGCTGTTTATTTCAAATCCGAAATGTGCCTGAATGCTTCGGATTGTTTTAAAGTCCTTCTGAAGAAAATCATTATTTCTTTATCACTTTTCACCACTTGTCAAAAAAGTAATTCGAATAATACAGTGCGATGACACAATAGACAGAATTCAGGGATAAGGTAGAAAAAAGGTAAATCATCGTAAACACGGTGGATACACAAATAATCACATAAGGATAGGAATAAATACCCTGCATCTCTTTTGAAGAATGCAAAGTCTGTACTTTGTATGGATAGAAAATCTGTGCTTTTACTTCCAGCAGGAATAGAAAACTCAGAATTACTTCAGTTCTTTAATTATTTGATAATTAACTCAATTCTATATATTTTAGAATCTAAACTTGGTGATAGAATCAGGATGGAAAGTTGGTATAGTCGGTAGGACCGGTGCAGGAAAATCATCTCTTATATCAGTTCTTTTCCGTCTGTATAACGAGGGGTTGGAAGGGGAAGTGATCATAGATGGAATAGATACAAGTTCGATTGGTTTACAAGATTTACGTTCATGTATATCAATAATACCACAAGAGCCTGTGCTCTTCTCTGAAAGTTTACGACGTAATTTGGACCCATTTGGCATATATTCAGATTCACTTCTCTTAGATGCATTAAGGGAAGTAGAATTAGAGGATCTTTCTTTGGATTTACAAGTATCTGAAGGTGGTGGTAATTTCAGTGTTGGTGAAAGACAGTTGATCTGTCTGGCAAGAGCTATATTGCGTAACAATAAAGTACTTTTGCTAGATGAAGCCACAGCCAACATAGATTCATAGTAAGTTTCTCAGTTAAAGGAAAATGATGATTTTCCATAAAATTTTTATTTTGACAATTTTTCTAATAATTTGACTAAATAGCTGATTCATTGTTACAGTACTGATACCCTGATTCAAAAGACTATTCGAACGAAATTTACAAATTGCACTGTGCTAACAGTAGCCCATCGGTTGAATACTATCATAGACAGTGATCGTGTAGTGGTGATGGAAAAAGGTCACATGGTGGTAAGTTGAAGTGAATTGTTTCATTCTATCAAGTTTTTTGTATTAAAAATATTTTATTTTTATCGAAATCTACGTGCGTGATAAATATTTTCCTCTATTATAGGAATTTGGTTGCCCTTACGAATTATTGATCGATAATCCAAATGGCTACTTTACACAGATGGTACAGAAAACCGGAGAAAAAGCAGCAGAAAAACTGGTAGAGCTGGCTGAGATTGCTTGTCGTCGAAATATGGCGCAAAGAAGTCTAGACCTTACACATAGAGGTTCTATAGATAATAATGATAGTAGTTCTGTCAACTTACATATTACAAAAATTTAACTTTTTAAAACAGATCTGAAAATTTGCTATTCATAAAACCATTATTTCATATGACAAAATAAACAAATGTTTAACTGTAAATTCAATTAGTTTTTTAATTAAATGACTCATAAAATAATTAAAAAAAAAACATTTATTGCATCAAAGTTACCCTGAGCGGTCTCTAAATTAAGAATGATACGGTCCAAGAGGTAAGTGGAAAATTTAAAAAATTCGTTTTATTGGCTGAAATCAATGTATGTGATCACACTCGTGCCACCGTAGAAGATTAGTATGGTATGGTACAGTTCAATTTGGAACTGTGTGAAATATAATTGAAGTGCATAGGGGCATAAGTGCCTCGAGCCATGTAGTGTAATAGTGTTATATCTATTACTCGTTATTTCCCCACATAGCACACTTCCCGAAAAAACCTGGTCTTTTCTTGGGGCTTGG
>CAKNWT010085230.1:0-11100 GCA_932066315.1 Andricus coriarius | reverse complement strand
AATTAGTTGGATTTTAATTAATCATAGCTTACATTTTTGGGGAAAACGTTCCCTATAATTCCTCTGTTTTCAATTTAGAAAATAAGTGAATAATCTTCAAAATAATTTTCTATAGTTTAAAAAAATTGTTTTAACCATTTAAGCCATCGAAAAAAAAATTACTTCCAAAATTGAAAACAGTAGAGAATGTTTTCTCAGAAAAAAGGCATCATTTAATAAAATTCAACCATTTTTCAAAAATTGGTAAAAAGCGATAGTAAGTTAAAATTCAATTGCAACAAAGAATGTTAAAATAAGTGTCTTTTTTTGTAAGATTAATATCTGTTACATTAATATTTTTCGTTTATTAAAAATAATGTTTTTTATTTGAAATGTCACCGCTCATCATTGTTATTTTGATTCTTGAAATCATGGAAAAGCTATTTTATTCAGAGATTTAATCTTTGACACCTAAATTGTTTTTCATATTTCGAAACAATACAAAACTCTCTATCAAAATTTAATTCAATATTTCGCTCAAAATTATGTAAATTAATAAGTCCATCAAATATTTATTATTTGAGCCAAACATTGAATTCCCAATGAATATATTAATAATAAATTATATGAAAAGTATATACAAATTATTCATAAATTAAAATAAACGTGATTTCTCAAATCATAAAAATATCTTTCTCGATGAAATAATATTTTATTCTCGTTTTAAAATATATGCACAGCAGCATAAATAATTTTCACAATTATGTTCCTTTTGATTTACAGACAGGTTTCATAACATGTTTAATTATTTTACAGTCCACAGTGAGGTAAATTCATACTTCATAATTCATAATCAATAATTCTGTAATTAATAATTACTGATTTGGAATTAACAATTAATAAATTATCAAACACTTCATCGACGGCTAGACGCCATTCGTAAGGATCGAATTGGAAATATCTACTCGTGACGATAATAATCACAGATTATGTAAAATCTAAAGTTATAAAATCTCCAACTTCGAATATCAACTTCCGTTCTTAAATATCGACAGGTCCTAAAGAAATAAATTCTCCAAACTTGATAAATACATTCTTAAATTCAAAGATAAAATTTCTGGTTTTATTATCTAGTCTGCGAACACTTGGAAATTTTATAACGACTCGAATCATTTTTCGAGCGGATATGAGTCGGTCGATTATGGAAGCGATCTTAACGCTAATTGCACCTAATTCAGACGCTAATTTTAAAATAAGAAGTTCAGAGACGTAATAAAAATTTTTTTTAATACAAATCCTGAAGAGTTAGTATCAGCTTTAAAAATTAATTTTCGAAGTAAAAACATTCTAATTAGGGGAAACCTCCCTACAGTGAATTAATTAAAAATAGTTATGTAAAAAATTAATTTAATTCAACGATACGTGTTAATAAATTAAATTTAAAATTAATTATTTTACGTATATTTGCGCTGTGAAATAATGATTATCCACTATAGGTTTCATTATCCACGGAAGAGAGGTTTCCCCTACATAAATAAAAAATTCCGATTAGTCACAACTCTAAAACTTCGGTTTGTGCACTTCTTCATTGTGAAATCTACAAGAAAATAAATACTTAGCCTGAATCGGGTGCATTTTTAACAACATTAACAACAAAGATCGTTGAATATTTGTTTGTCGATCATAAAAAAAAAATCTTAGAGCTTCATTCGCACAAGACGGATTTCTCAACGTATATAACATTTATGTGAGTTATGTGCACATTTTATATTACACGTGTTCGTATTTACAATCAGGAATGAGACTCTGAACCTATCAATCTTCCCTAAAATTCGAATGGCCAGTTCGAATTTCACAATATTCCAAAAAAAATTATATAAAATATACAATTTCGAACTGGAAGAAGCGTAATTCGGGACGCAATGATATACAACTTTTTGATTATCAAACATTTAGCACTAGCGATGAAAACATCGTGAAAACACGTTTATAGATGAAAATTAGTCCATTTTTTTCTGCGACAATTTCATCTTTAAAATCTGAGGCAGTGCATTTTTGAAAAAATCCTAGTTCCTGGATCTTGTCAATTTAAATGCAGGTTTTAAAATATATTTTATGGATTAGAGGCCACCCATAAATTACGTAACATGTATTAAATTTTCAATTGTAAATCTATAAAATACAACTAGTAAAAAAAAGTTCAAAATTACATACCTATGAAATATAAATATTTAAAATATAATAATTTTTATTTCTATATTTTCAAAGTACAAGATTTTCAATTTTATCTCTTAAAAATCATAGAATTTTGAATTTGAAATCTTTAAAATTGAAGAGTTTTCAATGCCGAAAATTTGCAATTAAAACTTATACAAGGTTTAAGTTTTATAATTAAAAATTCTGTAATAATTTTGATAATTTATATTTGACATTTCTTCAATTTGGAAAATTTATAATGTTAAAAACTCTTAACTTTTGATCTTCAAAATCATCCAAAATTAAGAATATTGATTTATACATCTTTAAAATTGAAGAATCTTCAATTAAAAATCATAAAATTGCACTGTTAAAAAAAATGTTCAATTTAAATATTTTAAAAAAATAAATATTTAAAATTGACGAGTTTTGACTTTTGATCTTAAAAATCAACCAAATTCAAGAATTTTGATTTATACATCTTTAAAATTGAAGATTTTTCAATTGCAAATCTTAAACATTGAAATCTTAACAAAAAAACATTAAAAATTACATCTTTCAATATTATACACATTAAGAATTGATAAATCTTCAATTTTAAATCTTCAAGGCTCAAAATTTCATGATATTAAACTGTAAACATTCAAAATTAAACAACGCGGCAAATTTTCAATTTTAAATATCTTCAAAACGGATCAGTATCGAAAATGGCAAGCATTAGAAAGATTCAGAAATCCAGAATTACTCAAAAAAACATTTCTTTTAAATTAAAGAAATCATTTATTTAACATCATTTGTTTCATTTAACTAAAAATAACTTCAACGTGAAGAAAAATATTTTAAATTAAAGAAAAATTTGTATTGGAACAAACAAAAAAACAATTCTTTGATTCAAAGAAATGTATTTTTTGAATCAAAGAATATGTTTTCTGAGTGTTTGTCTTTTAAGAAAATCTTATTACGACATAAAATCCCAAAATTAACTTATTAATTTATTTCTTTGCTTCTAATTCCTGCTGGGATAAAATATATTCATATATTAATTAATTAATATATTAATATATCATATAATATTTTAATTTGATAATTAGACAATCAAAATATTATAGATTATTATTTATTATTGTTATTGTTATTAGATTAAACTTCATGTTTAATCTGTTGTCAAATATAGAAGATCATCAAATCTACGGCCATATTTAGTAAAAAGTCAAAGCCAAAGCCTCAAAAAAATTGTCGCATAAATTTGTAGGTAGTAGTAATTTCAAAAATGGTAGAAAAGCCTTTTCTTTTTATGGATATTTTGCTTCACAACATGGAAAAAAAATCCAAATACATTTTTGATTCATGGATTTTCTACAGGGTTGATTCCTTAAAAATCTTACGTAACAGTGTCAATTTACTTCCCCAACAAGTTGTTACGTAATTTATGGATGGCCCCTTATTATATAAATAAAAATGTCCACTGATTCGAAAATCACATAATCGACGTTTTCTGTCCACTGAGTCTATAAAAAATCTCCAGGCCTGGAAATTCAATGTCTATAATAAGCGTATCGATCGTACTAAAATCACAATCTTTCAGGTTCTACTAGACAATATGTCCTCGAAGAAGATTAAAAAACAATTGCAAAAGCCTCTTGCGGTGACAAAAATTCACAAATTGGCATAATTTAAATTTAAATTCAAATAGAGATTTAAATTCAAATAGAAATTTTGTTTTTTGTCACTTGAGAGAATTGAGGCTCGCGATTGTTGTCAGCATGAGCAAGTTCTAACTTCTTTCTGTACAAAGAGATGATCGTCGGAAATTGTTTCTGGATTCGGTGCTTCTAGTTTTTATATATATTTATATTTTTTATTTCCTACTTATGGACTGGAACCTTGGTAAGCTGAGACCAAATTTAGACTCGATTCCGGTGAAAATTGGAATAGCTACTTCGTAGCCACCTATGTGGTCAGGATTTGTCGACCGGATTTCTTCAGCAACTCCAGTTGTAGGCACCTTCAGCTCGGATCCACTCGGTCGTCTAGATTTTTGAAGAAATTAAGTAAATAAAAAAATTATGAACATAGAGATTATAAAATTTAAGTTTTAATTTAAATTTTTTTTAAATTTTGAATTTTAAAATTCCATTTCTGGGGATTTTTAATTTCAATGACAATTTTTTTTAATTTATACTCACGATCCTCCAAAATCGACGACGAACAACCTCTGGAGAACTTCATAAGTGAAGAGGGTGACGCCAAATTGTGGCGACGATCTGAATACTCGGGCTGTAAAAATAAAAATTAGGAATTATTTCCAAAAAGTTAAAAAGATGCCTTCTTGTAATTCTTTGTCAAAATAAAGATTTAGAACGATTGTCAAACATGAAAGATTCAATACGACTCTAGTTTTTTAGTTTTAAATCTTTCAAATTTCTTTTAAATTTAATTTATTTCCAGGGGATGACCACTTAATTCATGAGTGTACACCACATCTCAAGATTTTAAAAGATTTCACGAAATTTCAAGAAATTTCAGTAAATTCCAAGGAAATCTACAAATGTTTTAAGCGATTCCAAGAGATTTCAAAAGATTCCCAAAGATCTAAAAATATTTCAAGCAATTTCAACAGAGTTGAAGAAATTTCAAAATATTAAAAAAATTTCCAGAGATTTCAAAAGATTTCAGCATATTTCAAGAGATCTAAACAAATTTCAGACGATTTCAGGAGATTTCCATAGAGTTTAAGCGATTTCAAGAGATTTTAAAAGACTTCAGTGATTTTAAGTGATTTCAGAATATTCCAAAAGATCCACAAAGATTTAAAGAGATTTAAAAACATTTCAAGAACTTCAAGACATTTGAAAATATTCCAAGAGATCTAAAAATATTACAAGCAATTTCAGGAGATTTCAAATGATCTCCAAATATTTAAAGTGATTTCAGAAGATTTCAAGAGATTTCAAATATTACGAAGGCTTTCAAGAAATCTCACTTGATTTCAGGAGATTTCAAAATATTTTCAAGGATTTCCAGAAATTTCAAAAAATCTCAAAGATTTCGAATAATTTCTAAACATTTCCATAGATTTCCAAAGATTTCCACGGATTTCAAAAAATGTTAAAAGCTATAAAAGATATCGAACATTTTCCAAAGATTTTCGGAGATTTCCAAGAGTTCTTTCAAGATTTTTCAAAGGATTTCAATATATTCCAAGAGATCTAACAATATTTCAAGAAATTTCAGAAGATATTAAGAGATCTCAAAATATTTCAGTAGATTTCAAGAAATTTCAGCAAAATTCAACAGATTTCAAAAGATTTCCAAGGATTTCAAGAAATCTCACGTGATTACAAAATATTTCCAAGATTTCATTGAAGATCTTTAAAGATATTTCAAAAGATTTCAATATATTCCAAGAAATGTAAAAAAAATCCGGCAATTTCAGTAGATTTAAAGAGATTTTAAAAGATTTGAATGATTTTAAAAGATTTTAAGAGATTTCAGAATATTCCAAAAGATCTAAAAGGATTTCAAGATATTTTCAAATACTTGAATGATTTCAAAACATTCCAATAAATTTCAGAATATTCCAAAAGATCTAAAAAGGCTTCAAGCGTTTTAAATAGATTTCCAAATATTTCACAGCTTTCGAACGATTTCAAAACATTTCAAAGATTTACATAGATTTCAAAATATTTCAAAGAGTTCTTTGAAGATCCTTCAAGAGATTTCTGGAGATTTTAGTATATTTCAAGAAATCTAAATAAATTTCAAGCCATTTCAGGGGATTTCAAAATATTTTAAACGAATTCAATGGATTTTAGAAGATTTCAAGAGATTTCGAGAGATTTCAGAATATTTCAATAGATTTCAAGAGATTTCGAAATATTTCAAAGCTTTCGCAGGTTTTCAAGAGATTAAAAAGATTTCAAAAGATTCAAAACAGTTCTTTGAAGATCTTCTAATACATTTTAAGAGATTTTAGTATAATTCGAGAAATCTAAACAAAAAGGAGATTGAAAAAAATCTCCATGGTTACAAGAGATTTTAAGAGATTTCAGAATAATCCAAAATATCTAAACAGGTTTCTAGAGTTTTGAGAATATTTTAATAGATTTCAATCGATTTAAGGAGATTTCAAAATATTTTAAAGCTTTCGAACGATTTCAACCAATTTCAAAGATATCCAGAGATTTCAAAAGATTTCAAAAATTTCTTTGAAGATTTTTCAAGAAATTTTAAGAGATTTTAGTATATTTCAATAAACTTGAAGAAATTTCAAGAGATTTTAAAATATGTCCAGGGTTACAAGAGATTTAAAGAGATTCCAGAATATTCCAAAAGATCTAAAAAGATTTCATGAGATTTCAGAATATTTTAATAGATTTCAAGAGATTTCAAAATATTTCAAGGCTTTCGAACGATTTCAAAGGATTTCCAGATTCCAAACGATTTTGAAGAGTCTTTTAAAATCTTTCAAAACATTTTAAGAGATATCAGAATATTCCAAAAGATCTGAAAAGGTTTAAGAGATTTCAGAATATTTTTAAAGATTTCAAAATATTTCAAAGCTTTCGAAAGATTTCAAAGAGTTCTTTGAAGATATTGCAAGACATTTTATGAGATTTTAGAATATTCCAAAAGATCTAAAGAGATTTAAAGACATTTCAGAATATTTCCATCGATTTCAAGAAATTACAAGACATTTTAAAATATTACAAAGAGGTCTTTGAACACCTTTCAAGACATTTTAAGAGATTTAAGTATATTTCAAGAAATCTAAACAAATTTCAGGAGATTTTAAAAGATTTCTATAGTTACAAGAGATTTTCAGAATAATTCAAAAGATCTAAATGATCTCAAACGATTTAAAGAGATTTCAAGAGATTTTAAAGGTTTCGCAAAGATTTCAAAGGTTTCACGAAAGCTTGTACATGAAATTATAAGAGTAATCTACCCCTTGATTAATTTGTAATTTATTCGGTCTAAAGTGGCTTTCAATATTAGAATTTCAAATAATTATTATGGTAAAGATTAATGCTTTCTGCCGATGCTGTAATCGCTGTCTTTGACGATTATACATAATATTATAAAATAATATGTTAGGGATTAAAATTTGGGAATGAATTAATCGACGAGCTGAAAAAAGTTACTTATAAAATTCAATGTGATTTAACATGAATGATATCCACTCAAAACAGAAAAATATGAATTCTTCAAACCCCTGCTAAGAACGAATAAAATCCTCAAGGAAATTATTAATAGGAATATTGTCATTTCAAGAAGAGATAACATTGTTAAGAATATAATTAGAATTATTAATCAGAATTATTTCACAGGACAAGAAAAGAAAACCAGGCTGAAATTCAAAGAGATTTACTTACTGACGAGTAAATCACCGGGTGATGTAAAAGAGAAATTTTGGTCGAAGAATGTCACAGGTTTAAAACCGTGCAGGCAATTGACCAAATCAGAATATATTACTTACTGTCTTGATAGAAATATGTGTAAAAATTATCTTTAAAATTCATAAATTCAAGAATTTAACAACTTTTTTGTCAGAAAGACCTCAGAGCCTCTATTTGAAAAAAAGGAAAATGGGCATTTTTCGGATAAATATGAAACTCGTAAAATGATAATCATAATAATTAATTGCATTCAATAAATCAAATTATGTTGGCATTTTGATTACAAATTTTAATTTCAACTACAGAGTTCTTAAAAATTTGGAAAATCTGGATGCTTTCAAACCCAAATTTATTTCAAATTTCAAATTTGATCCTTTATTTACTAAAATAGTAATGCTTTACAACTTGATCGCAAGAATTTCTCTAAAATATATTTTTAAGAAGTAGGATTGCATCGAATTTTTTCTTTACAAATACGGTTAACATCAATAATTTTGAATCCTTTTTCATAAAATATTTATGTGCATCAAATTTGTATACGTCGAAAAATTTTTTAAATATGGATCGGTTTTAAACTATAATTACATGGAATTTTTCTTATTAGAAAATTAAAACAGCACTGACAATTTGGAAACTTCAAAATTTAATTTTGTTTTTTCCATAATTCTGATTTTAAATTGAAATCATTGTCAAATCATTAAAATCTTTCTTTTTTAGATGCTTACAGAAATATTTTATGCAAAATGAATATTTGTATCAATTTCTTTTGAAGCAAGTTTCGGAAAGTTTGAATTTCTTTATAAAATTGTTTAGACTTTTTAATTCTTCTTGGGTTTAAAAGCTTTTAAATTTCAATTCTTTTCCATTTGTACCATCGAAAACCTAAATATTTTTTAACCCAAAAATAAAAACAGGAAAAAACGATTTCCAATGTACAGACTTTGAGGTGCTAGCATTTCCGAAAAATCTTTAGTCAAAATACGATATCATCAATTTTGCAAATACCTGTCGCTCCTTTCCAAAAAGCTCTTGCCCCCTCTTCTCTATAAATTTTCCGAGCACAATCTACAAGTCCATTGTAGGTTGTCTGTCCTTCTCTCGCAACAACCTGAAAGTAATTTCAAAAAGAATATTCATGAATAAGTAAATTAATAATTTTAAAATAACATACAAATTTTTGATTGGTAGTTCCTTAATTTTTATAATAATAAAATGTCAGTGCATTGACTTTCGTCTGAAACGTGTTGCGGGCATATTTAAAAAAATCATAATTTTTAAGTATAGTAAATAGTAATTCATGTAGAGTTTATTTAGCACTTTACAGTGAAAAAATTATTGTTTGTTTGAATTTAAATAATATTCAAAGGTAATTCTTGCCACCTAAATATTTTTCGTTTTATTTAGGGTCATCCAAAAATAACGTAAGAAGATTTGGACGGAGGAGATATTTTTGGTAAAATCTTACTGTTTCTTATGAATTATCAAAGTAGTTCAACTTTCAACCAAGTAGTTAAATTATGAACCAAAAAAGATTAATTCTTAATAAAAAAAATAATAGTTGATATTTTAACCAAGAAAAGATTTTCCTTTTTAATCAAAAACCGCTGAATCGAACCAAAAAGGACGGATTTTTAATAAAATAATTGAATCCTCAACGGAAACAGATTAATTTTCAACCAAAAACTTGCATTTTTAACAACAACAAAAAAGATTAAGTTTCTAACAAAACAAATTAATTTTCAAATAAAAATGGCAGATTTTCAACAAGACTTGAAATTTTAACCAAAAAAGATTTCATTACATATAAAGAAAAAAAAATTCATCCAACATGTTGAATTTCCAAGCCAAAACGACCACCTTTGTACAAAGCAGTTCAATTCTCAACCAATAAGATTAATTTTCTACCGAAAAAGACAGATTATCGACAAATTACATAAATTAGCAACCAAATAGTTGAATTTTTAAACTGAAAAAATCAATTATTAACCAAAAATGGAACAGTTAGATTTTCAACAAAAAGTTAATTTTCAACTCTTTAACCAAATAGTTGAATTTATAATTAAAAAAATTAACCTAAAAAGATGAATTTTCAACAAAAAATGTAATAGTTGACATTTCAACCAAAAAAGATTTTGATTTCAAAACAAAAATAGTCGAATTCAACTGATAAAGATGAATGTTCAACAAAAACATTAAATCCTCAACTAAAACAAATTAATTTTCAACCAAACAGTTGCATTATTAACCAAAAGAATTGATTTTATACCAAAAAAAGACTAATTTTCAACAAAATACATCAATTTTTAACAAAATAATTATATTTACAACCAAAAGAATTCATTTTCTACCAAAAAATAATGAATTTTCAAAAAATACATAAATTTTCAATAATGTAGTTAGTTACATTTACAACCAAAAGGACACATTCTCTACCAAAACAGAAAATTTTTTAACAAAACACATGAATTTTCTACTGAAAATGATAAATTTTCAAACAAAATGTACAGATTTGTCTCTGTGGTTGAAAATTTAACCATTTGTTTGAAAATTTGTTTTCTTGTTGCTTCAAAATTGATCTTTTTAGTCGAAAATTCAACTATTCGGTTAAAAACTCGTCTTTTTTTTGTAGAAAATTCATCTCTTTGGTTGAAAATTAATTTTAACTGAAATTTGGACTATTACATTCTAGTTGAAAATTTACATTTATTAGTTGAAAATTCAACTATTTGGTTAAGAATTCATGTATTTTATTGAAAATTCGTCATTTTTGTTAGAATATTAATCTTCTTGATAGCAATTTCATCTTTTTGATTAAAAATACAACTGTTTAGTTGAAAATTAATCTCTTTTTGTTGAGGATTTAACTATTTTCTTGAAATGTCGACTTTTTTGGTTGAATTCAACTGTTTTAGATTTATAATTAAAGTATTTTTTGGTTGAATTACCAACTATTATATTTTTCGTAGAGAATTCATATTTTTTGGTTGAAAATTAAACTACTTGGCTAAAAGTACAACAACTTTGTTAAAAATTCATTTTTTCGTTGTTAAGGATTCATCTCTTTCATTCAAAATTTAACTATTTGGCTGAAAATATGTTTTTTTGTTATTTGAAAATTGACCTTCTTGATCAACTATTTGGTTCAAAACTCGTCTTTTTTATA
Source organism: Andricus coriarius (assembly GCA_932066315.1). NCBI lineage: Eukaryota > Metazoa > Arthropoda > Insecta > Hymenoptera > Cynipidae > Andricus > Andricus coriarius. Next base: position 363 of record CAKNWT010085230.1, on the reverse strand, counting down.
CAAAATTCATATCTTGGGTTGAAAATTCATGTATTTAGTTAAAAATTAATCTTTCTTCGTTGAAAATTCAACTACTTCGTTCAAAGTTTAACTTTTTTTTAATTCATTTTTTTGTGTTTTTTTTTTTTTGTTTTTTTGTGGTTGAACATTTGTTTTTCTGTTTTTTGAAAATTGATCTTTTTAGTCGAAAATTCAACTATTTGGTTGGAAACTCGTATTTTTTCGCAGAAAATTCATCTGTTTGGTTTAAAATTAATTTTTTTTACTGAAATGTTAACTATTCCATCCTTGGTTGAAATTTTATATTTATTGGTTGAAGATACAACTATTTGCTAAAACTGCATTATTTTGTTGCAAATTCGT
>CAKNWT010085194.1:0-10216 GCA_932066315.1 Andricus coriarius | reverse complement strand
ACTTTACGGATACGCTGTAGCGTATCCGTTCCGTTCATTCGGTCCACCAGGGGTAATACTCTTCTTGGTTAAAAAGTAAAAAGCTTGGTTTAAATTTCTTTTCTTTCAAATTCGTGTTTTTTGTTCAAAAATTAAAATATTCAGTTGGAAATAAAAAATTAAATTTTTTACAAAAAAACTGACCAAGATTTCGAAAACCGAACCATGATATTCGTAATCAGGAGACAATTGTATACCATTTCCTTCATGATGCGTGAATGGAACATTTCCGAATGTAATGATAAACTGCTCGTAAGAAATGCAGTATTTGCCTAAAAGTAACATTGCGAAGTAAAACATCAGTCGCAAAACGATTGACAGTTCTTGTTTTGGAAAAAATCACGTACAAGTGTACATTGAATACAGTCAAATTAGCTGGAAGAAGGCCATTTGGTAGATAAAATTAGCAGCTGTTCCTCTTTATTTCAACATATACACGTGTGCTATAATTTTTGTCACGAGGAAAAAATGCGCCGTTAAATTTCATATTTAAATATATGTTTGAAAAATTAAGATTTGAAACCTTTTTATACAAGCTCTCAGGTCAAACAAAATTCTATAACCGCTTATTGCAGACAGCCCCTGAGTTGTGCAAACATGCACAGTTTGTGTACAATGCGAATAAATCTGTTATTTTTCGGAGGAAATTGAGCGAAACAGATTATTCATATATCTTGCATGTTTGTATAATCTGCCTTTTTATACAGAGAGCTTGTATATTGTCATTTAATGTAACAAGGTTCTACTTTCGGAGTAAGTTGCCGAAAATTATACAGTTACACTGAGTCGGCCTGAATATTGCATGTATGAATTCGAGGGCGATTTGATTATAATACATTATATTGCTTACAGTTTTATTTCACGGTCTGCATTTAATGATATTATCCACCCCCAACCACCTACACAGTCTACACTCACCCAACCTTTTGGGAATCCGCACCCACTCATTTGGGTAGGGGCCCCTACTTTTCGTATACGGTGTGTTCGTCCCTGAATGCGTGAGTGTTGGTCATAGTCGGTATTTCTTTACCTACAGACATGAGTCATAACGAGTGGTAGTTTTTATTTTTCTCGCTTGGAGCGCGCAAAGAAAAGCCCGAGAAAAATAACTTCCTTACCCACTTCCTGCTTCGCTAAATATGTAGTAGAACACATTACTACAACGATGCTGTCGACAATAATTTATTTCTTTTAATTTTTGAATCAAAAATAGATTTTTTTCGAAGAAGTCTAGCTGTACCGAGAGTCTATGTACTCTTCGGAGCCTATATACAAAAAATCAGACAAAATGGCTTCACCGTTTGGCCTGAATCCTTTTTTTTCGATTTACACTCGATTTCCGGGGCCCTTAAGAAAGCGAGTGGGTTTCAGCCAACCGCACTTGTTCAGAGATGACACCTTGTCGGATATCACTAAACTTCTTTTTAATAGAGAGTTTAATACAGGATAAATGAATTGTAAACTAGTAAAGATTAATTTTCAACCAAAGATGTAAATTTTTTACTAAAGTGATGAATCTTTAAAAAAATGAATTTTCAATAAAAGAGTTCAACATTGAACCCAAAAGATGATTTTTTAACGAGGATCAATATTAAATTTTTAAAAATGGACTAGTAGCATTTTCGAATAAAGAGATGAAGCTTCAACCGAAGAAATGAATTTTTGACACTTTAACTTTTAACCAAGTAGCTGAATTTTTTAGAAAAAAATAAGGTTTTTTAACAAAATAGTTCCATTTTCAACAAAACAATAAAATTTTAAACCAAATATACTAGAACTTTTTAACCAAAATAAATGATTTCCGAACGAAAATATACACTAGTAGACTTTTCAACTAAAACTAGTTGAATTTTCTGATTGGGTTCTATTAATTCAGTTCGCATTTAAGCGAAAAACGACAAAATGAGGAAAAAGGGTAAGTTTCTTCAAAAGTGGGGAAAAAATAAGAATTCTTTAAAACATGGGAAACCCCCAGTGGGCACAAATCTCCAGAAACGTTATTAGAACGTTCTAAAACAGTCGTAAGTTAGTCCAAATGACGTTCCTTGAATATGCAATCTTCCAGAGACGTTTTAAGGGCGTATTTGGAACATGAAACATTTTCTTAACATTATTTGGTCTGACTTAGGACCGTTTTTGAAACGTTCGAATAACGTCTTTTGTCTTGTACGTCCTGGAAATGTTTTTAGGACGTTCCAAATACGTTCTTAAATTTGGTGCCCACTGGGAAATCTTTCGCTATATTCGTAAACTTTGTTAAAATTATTATCATCGGGAAACGTACTGAATGTTATCCTCATCTCTGGATGTTGTAACGCAGTTTATGAACAGCCCCTAATTCATGTTTCTTATGGCGGAGTGAAAATACTAACATTAATCTTCTTCATCATTTACGGACCCCAAAGCCACAAAACGAAAAACTAATATTAGTACTGAGGGTCGCAAAAAGCCAAGAACAATTTAATATAATTTTCGTATTACAAAAAGTCTAAACTTTACGGTGCTTTGTTTATTTGCTTATCAAAATTATGTAAAGATTCAAAACATTCATTTTAGAAAATATACTAAATTTTGAACTTTCATACTGTCCCCTGGCGGACCGGCCGAATGCAAGCATAACGCTACACCCTAATAGCACGGAACGTTCCTGGAACGTTCCGCGGGCACCTTCGGAACGTTCCCGGGAGGTGTAAAATGTCCGCCGGCTGGGAACGTTCCAATGGAACGTTCCAGGACGGTTCCATTGGAACGTTCCAAACCTAAATGACTGTTATTGTTATTATTATCAATAAATATCGCGTAAACCGTAAGTAATAGGTCAAAATCGATGTCAGTTTATGATATGGATATCATATATTATAGATATAGTATATGCGGTACTCAAAACTAAAAAATTACATCCATTTTCACCTATCTCTTACGGTTTACGAGATAATTGTTGTTAAAAATAACAATAATGGAAGGTTCCCCTCAGGTCCCAATGGAACGTCCCTGGAACGTTCCCAAGCGGCGGACATTTTACACCTCCCGGGAAGGTTCCGTGCTATTAGGGCAGAGTAGTAATGCTAAAGTAATGCTAAAGTAATATGGCATTATAATTAATACAAGAAACAAAATAAATATGTAAACTGTTGCAATTAGAATAATACGATAAAATTTACGTTAAATGGTCATGCCGTAATTGCAACCAGTTTCTTTTTCAGCGTCAAAAAATGAAAAAATAATGTGACTGTCATTGCAGTCTGCTAACGGCGGCTTCAAGCGGGTTGCCAATGTGCAGGGGCCCGACTTCATTGACAGCCACATTGTTTTTTTATTTTTTAACGCTGAAAAGGCAACTTGGTACTATTACGTTATGACCATTTAACGTAAATTTTAACGTATCATTATAATTTCAACAGTTCATATATTTTTTTGCTTCTTTCAATAATTATAATGCCATATTACTTTAGCATTGCGCTTTAGCGTAATGCTTGCGTTCGGCCTGTCCGCCAGGGTCGGTATGGAATATTCTAACCCGTCTTGCACGAAAGTATGACAAAAATTCCTTCGTCCAAGTATTTATTCATGTTATTTAAGTTTTAAATATTGTACTACCACTCGAGAAAAAGTTCTTCTTTTTGGAAGAAAAATAAAAACGAATATTGAAATACTCAGACTCAGAATTTGATTACAAATTACATCTGAAATAAAATATTTAAAAATCAAGTTGGATAAGAAATAACCTTAATAGCTTAATGGAAGACGATTAGGCTTTTCGCTAGATTATTATTTTGTTTTAATACCGTTAATTCTGGGCCAAATTCGCGAAATCTTATGGATGGAAATGGGAAAGAATGCCAGTCGATGTAAGAAGGTTCGCCAGTTAGACCAAATCCTACGATTTCTCGATTTCCAATTTTTTGCCGATAAAGTTCCTTCCGACTAATTGTTTCATGATGACATCTTCGGACGTTCAAAAGTAATGTTGTGGACCTGAAATCCGGGGATTTTAAAGCCACACGTCTCCACAATGACATTTTTTACATTTGCCGATCACTTTTTCCAAACGCCTTGCAACACGAAATTTGATTCACACATTCGCAAACGAAAGGAATCGAAACAAACTAAATATCGATAAACAACTGAATCTCTATAGACTCCTGCACAAATATTGAAATGAACAGTACACTTTTGCCAATATTAATTTCTGTACCTCGGCCCGGGACTTCAGCTTTCGAGGAAAAATTTTGCCGTAAAATATTTTATTGTATGTTATGTTGTTTTTCTATTTTGTTATTTTTAATGGTATTTTTCACAATTAAAACGAAAAATACGTGTCTTATCAAACGATAGTCAATAACAAATTTGTAAATCTTTTTCGGCTGAACAATTTTTGTCTGCTACTTTTTTGTACCTCGCACAGTCCGACTGAAAAGTGAAATAATCATGATTTTAAATCAAATTTTTCACGATTAAATCGCAAACAAACGTCTTTTGTCAAAAGATGGTCAATACTAAATTTGTAAATATTTTTTGGCTGAGGAATTTTTATCTGTTTCTTTTTTTGTATCATGCATAGTTTTGGTGGAAAATGGAATTTTTTATTTTTCAAGAGTAAAAAAAAACTACGCTTCTTGCCAAAAAATAGTTTTAATTAAGTTTGTAGATTTTTTTGAGACGAACAAAATTTGCTTCTTGACATTTTTTGTGTATCTCGTATAGTTTTGCTGCAAAATGGAATTTTTTAAATAGCACTTTCAGTGGTCTTACCGGTGGTCAACAATGGCTGCTTTTGACGAAGACAATATTTATTGTGCCTACAAGCTACAGAGAGACGTCATTGTAAAAAACGTTTTTTCTGACTCACGGTATCTCAAAACGTTGAGATTTGATGAAGACCAGCGATGTCAAATCTTACATACAGCTACTACCTTCGCATTTACAGGATGTGCAAACTTACTTATAATTCTTTTCATAAATCGAGACAGAATAAAAAGTAACAAAATATATTATACAAAAAAATGTAAACCATTTCTGCTTATTCCTCGCTTTTTTCGTTTGAACTTTCAAAAAAGCATTTTTACTAAAAAAATTGTTACCAGTAATTGTTTATTTTATGCCTACCAGATCACTTATTCAAGATATCCGTTATAAATGTCAGAGATTGATTATGAGTAAAAACACGGCCTTAAGCATTTATTTACGGTAACAATTTTTTTTAAATTCCTAAACAAATATTCGAGGAGTTTTCGACTCGATTGCTCGGGTATTCACTGTTAGGGCGGACAAAAAACCAAATGATTCGAATTTTGTTTACGGCTCCCACCACAAAATTGGTTAAGTTATAGGCCCCTTTTATGGGACTTAATAATGAATTTCAAGACTGAATTTTTGTTTCAGTTATTCATTTATTATTTAAACAATTAAACAATTGTTATAATGCAACTTTTGAAAAGAAGAAGCAGGTCAAATCCAGTTATTTACTATTTTTTTAACAGTTCCCATTACTTTCTCTTAATTCTTATTTCTTTAAACTTATTGATAATTGTTTAAACCATTTTTATTTGTTTAAACAACGCATTCTATAATAATATCGCGTACTAATGGTATTTTTCATGTCAACCATATTCCACAATTATTTGAAGAACAATTTTTTAAATAAGTAATATTATTTAAATATAATTAAGATATTCAGAAATATGCATTTACATTTATTAATTAGGCCATATCATTTAGAAAATATCATTAATTCACGATATAATGAAACACTAAATTTTTTTAACAAATAAAAATTGTTTAAACAATGAAAAGTATTTTGGGTGATGTACAAATTAATTATTGATATTGTTCAAGATTATTATAAAACTACGTTTTTATGACTTCCAACTATCAAAAGTTGGATTTAAACCATATTTTATTGTTTAAACAATTAATAAACAACTGAAGCAAACAAATTTGGAAAACCTCGCATTAATTGCTTAGGATATTTAAATAAGAAATTACCATTCATTGGGATGGTCTGTAACGTATGGGGTGTAACGTATGCAAACAAAACTTGGAAAAAACGTAGTAATTAAGGTCAATATTCCGTAAAACCCTTGTTGCACTTTTATGTAGTAGTTTTTACGCATCACAAAAGGGGCTTAGGGATGTTGAAATTTAGAATCTATGACTCTTTCGTATTCCTTGAAGACGTTTCATGAGATGAAGAAAGTATTATCCCAGGTATTGTCTATACTTTATTATTAAATTATTTAAAACATGCAAATTGGTTAAAAGATACAATCTCGGGAACTTTTTAAACCAAAAAGAAATATTTATTCCAATTATATAAAAAATTTAATGTAATCTAATTTTTAATTCAAGAATTACTTTGACGTTGTCTAACTTTCAAATTCAAAAAGCTTCGCGCTTTTTGCTGCCGCCGGCCATTGATGTTTCCTCGAGAAGATCGACTGTAATTGGTTGGTTCTTCTCCATTCCAGTTTCCATTCAACGTGCCGGTTTCATGCTCTCCATTTTCTCGTTCCCAACGTTTGTTCCGTTTTTGACATGTCTATCGCACCTGTATCTCCTCTCGATCTAACTTGATGTTGAGAATTAAAATAGTATTTTCATGCTTTACATCAAATTCCCACGATTACGCGGCATACGTTGGATCATAATATATCAAAAATGAATATCAAGGACAAAGAAAACAAGACATTTAACGATAAACTGAAGCAATTCTTCCGCATGAGTAAAGGTAACCCGCAAATAAAATACCTAATTTATACTTTCTTGCCCTTTAATATAACATTATTTCATATATTTATCTTTATAAACCCTATATCTTTTCATTTGAGTTTGTGTTTGTTCACGTATTTCAAATTATTTTTCTCCACTGTCACCAAATCATAGTTTGCCTAAAATTTCGAACAATTTCTTGTCAAGAATTTTTGCCAACAAGTCTTTGTTTTTAAATAATTTAAGATTTGTATTCAATTTGTGGGCTCTATTGTTGGTATTGTATTAATTATGCGAATGATTCTTTGTAATAAAGTAGAAAATTTTGTGGTCAGGTAAATAGAATGTGTCAACTTCTATTTCGAGATTTATCTGGGATTGACACATAAACCAATATCGATATGTTTCTCAGTATTCATATAACTCTTTACTACTTGTTTTTTTAATGTAATTAATGTATAGTGGAATTTTTTGTAAAATTCCGAATTAACATTGCAATTGTGTTCATGATTAAAGTAACATTTTGCATGAATGGCTTTTTTAATGTATAATATTTTGAAAAGAAAACTAGTATTTCATTTAGAAAATTATTCAGCTTCTCAGAAGATGACTAAAATATATGTTTTTTCTTTTACAAAAGTTTGAACTTTTCTAATAAATTTGCATTATGTATTGCAATGAATTACTTTAATGCTTGACAAATTCTAATTTTCCCTCCATTATAAAGCTCTTATACCTAAATGCCTATAAATTGATGAAAAGGAAACAATAGAAATTCTCAGTAATAATTCAAATAAAAAATATCTGTAGTGGATTCTGTTTGGTTTAAGAACAGAACTATGATGTAAATAACTGAAGTGACATAATATTTCATTAAAAATAGGACACTACCGGAGTCGAGAGGATTTTCCTTTATCCCCCGAGATCGAGAGGGAAATCAGTTCCGAAAGTCCAGTTCATCATCGCACAAAAGCCATCAAAGACCTTGGTGACTCCGTCCTAAACAATCAGTGGGAAGAAGTAAGTATATTTTGTCTGGAAATTTACGAATTATTTTGATAAAATTGCAAAGTTTTATCAGAGTTTTATAAAATGACTTGATTAGAAATATTTTTGTAAAAATGGAATTAAACCTTGTGTTTTAGGGAGCAGCCGAAAGACTATGGAACCTAGTGCAAGATTTGCTTGGCGAAGACGTCGCTCGAGAACACAGGCATATTACCCTTAACTTTTTACGCTGCCTCGTACAAGGTCAATATTCAAAAATATCTTCCCTGATGCGAGTCAAGTTTTTCATGGTTGTGAAAGATCACGATATTCATGAAGATATTGGTCCACGGTAAGAATTTGTTTTTATACAATATTTTTTATTAGACTTGAAATATTCAAATAGAGTGGAATTAAGGTAAACTATAAATAATAATAAAATTTGTCTCGAGTTATTCAAAACAAGTTTTTTACTCTTGAAATAATTTCTCTTTACAGACTCGAATTGCTTCAAAGCTTGACTGAGAATGGTAAAGATATTTTACACTTAGAAGAGAGGATGGGTCCATTTTTGTTAGCATGGATGCCAATAGTCACTGGCGGAGATGGAAAAAGAGGCGCTGAATTTCTTTCTCTTTTGGTTAATGTTATCAAATTCAATTCGGCTTACATAGACGAAAATATTGTATCAGGACTGATTCAGTGAGTAAAAAAAGATTTTTTAAATTAAAATTATGGCCTAGGATTGTACGAATGTCGTTTTTCTCATTAAATCGCAATTTAGTTTGATTTTAAATCACATTGAAACATTCAAAATTGAAATTAAAAACGTAAAAAATGGTATCGTTTTAATTGAGAACATTACAAAGCAAGTAGTTTCTCATTTAGGGTTTATAATTAGACAATTTTAAATTCTAGAGTTTTAAAATATGTTTTCTTGTTTACAAGGCAATTAATAAACCATTCTTGTGCAATCACATCATTTTCAATTAAGAGCGATTATAATAAAAAATATAAATTTTGATTTTTATTATCTTTATTTTAATCATAAATTGAATAATAATTTCGTGTCTCAATACAAAAAAGTTTAAATTAGAGGTTCAAAAAATACGTAACGCTAATTTTAAAGATGATTTATTTCATTTGTACAAATACAATTTGCCAAGCCGTATGATTTTATGCTAGTAAATCACGAATTTAAAGCACTAAATATTGGTTATTATTTTATGTAAAATTGAAATCTTAAAAGGAACAAGACTTAAGGGCATGTGATACTTCAATCGGGTTCAGTTCCCCCGTTTTTTTGTCCGCAAAACTTAAAATTTGTAAAAACTGAATTCGGAGATGCTATAAAATAGAATAACGGACGTCCCTGAACTCTTTTTTTAAGGGACAATATAAAAAAAAACATTCTGCTAAATAACATTTTTCTGTATATGCACTATTTGGGGGTTAGGATCGTTTGTCAAGTCTCTGTCATTCCGATAATGTTAAAATCTGTTGTACCGAGTGGCATAGAGGGCGTCCTAACGAGCATAAATTAAATTATTTATGAAATATATTTTTTGGATTGCCTACAAACAAGCTTAGTTCCGGGACATTAGTTACTATGTTTTATTACTTGTTTTAAGTTTTCGACCAAAAATATTGTGTAGTTTGGAAGTAAAGCTGCGGGGAGAATTGTAACACACATAACCTCAAAATACACACATATTAATCAAATTTAGCAAAATGAAACTTTTTAAAATTATTCCACAACAGAAGAGTTCAGGGACGTCCGTTAGCATGTTCGCTATCATTCCCCAAATTTTTAAAGCAAAATCTTTATTATTGTAGGAAAAAAGCCGGGGGAACCTAACACTGCTAAAATCGATCATTGTTTATGTATCACATGCCCTTAAAAAACTGAAGTAATAATACATTAGACTCTCCATAATTTCTATAATGTTTTAATTTTCTAGGTATATTTGTCACTTATGTTACTGCAGTAATAATGCGGATATTGTCTCGGGATGCTTGGAAGCTCTCGACGCTATTGTATGTTACAGTAATTTACAGCCTGATTCGTTAGAAACTTTTATTATTGCCTTATGTCGTAGCGTAAATGCCGAAACATACTGTGTAATAAGTTGGAAGGTAAATTATTTTTAATGATAAGCATGTTTCCGTGAACTAGGGACAAGTTGTACATAAAAATGTTTTTTGTATGACACATGCATGATTTCAGCCCTTCTCGACGCCTATGAAGCGGGGCTAAAGCTCTAATTTTTACTCCCTAGGGACTGAAAAGTGACGTCAGAGGTGAATAATGAAAATTATACATCTATGAGCTCGCATTTTACAATGATCAGCCCACTCGCCGTAAAAACTTTGAGGAAATTTTGGTTGCAGATAATAGAGTTTTGCGGCTATTTATGGATAGTTACCATATATAACTGATCAAATTACCGGCAATTTTAATAAATTTCCGGACATTTTTTTT
>CAKNWT010085177.1:0-14882 GCA_932066315.1 Andricus coriarius | reverse complement strand
AAAAGCACACTCAAAGAGATTAATTTTATATTATTTAAATATATTTTGGTTCTCTTACAGGGAAGGTGAAAAAACGAAGCTTCTAATTTCTGTTCAGCATCAAAAAGTAGTTGAGAAGGACGCTGAAACGGATCGAAAAAAAGCGCTCATAATGGCTGAGAAAGAATCACAAGTGGCAAAAATTCAGTACGATCAGAAAATTATGGAGAAAGAATCGCTGCAGCGTATCGCATCCATCGAGGACGAAATGCATTTAGCGCGAGAAAAGAGTCGATCTGACGCAGACTTTTACCAAATGAAAAGGCAAGCAGAGGCAAATAAATTACTTTTGTCCAAGGAATTTTTAGAACTGAAAAAGTACGATTCGCTCTCGCAAAATTCGAAGGTTTACTTCGGTCAGGAAATTCCTAAAATGTTCTCGTTTGGAGGTTGTTCGAACGATCCTACCTTAGGAACGAATGCACACATTCCCGAAAAATCAGAAGCCGAATCGATCAGTGGCAAAACATAATTCCAAAGAAATAATTATTTGTAGGCCTGTTTTTTTTTATCAAAGTCTTTAGACAACAAAGTTTTTTTTGTTAATCGCTAAGCGTCATTTACAATATCTCGAATCTAAAAGTTGTGTGTTATGCGTACTTTTCGGTTTGAGAAAAATCAACAACTCTCTTAATAAATATTGAATACAGAATTTTGGATTTTTTTCTAATGAGACTGAGTCGTTTTGTTAAATGTGTGTATTAATCGCTTGTAAATAGATTATGTAAGTACTTTCGCTTTATCTCTGTCATATTTATGAAATACATATTTTTCATCAGAATTTTTACTTTTTATTCTTCCAGCCTGTACATTTTAAAAGTTTTTTTTGTATACGTTTTGTCCGACGTTATTTGTTTGTGTATTTGTACTATTAAGGTATTATTGTCTATTATTGATACATTTAACAGATGAAAAGAACGCTCTTAAGATCCGCTGGGACTTACTCTACCTATAAATATTTTGCTGGCTCAACAAGTGATTGGAATTTAAATTAATCTCAAATCACAGCGCAAAATGACAGGGGCGCATGCGCACAACACGATATTCTATCTGTCAAAAAGTGTTGTTCATGGATGCTTCTAACAATTTCGTTTCCTGATAATCTTCAAGTGGAATCATAAAAAAGCTAAAATAATTCTGCAAAATGACGGCGGTAAGTAGATAAAATAATGCCCAATGATTTTCTTATTTTCGACAAAAAAGTACGGTTTGAAAGACAAATAAGCAAATTTTGAGGTTATGTGTAGATAAATGCATTTTATAGTTTTTGACAGCAGCAATTTTAATTTATTATTTATAGGAAACAAAAAAGTACTTGCACGACCTTTTAAATGGCGTTGAAGGTCTCTACAGTATATTAATAACAGATCGAGATGGAGTTCCAGTTTTATCTGTTGCAAACGAGGCAGCACCAGAATTAGGAATGCGAACTAATTTTCTTTCCACCTTCACCATGGCCACGGAACAAGGAAGTAAATTAGGCCTCGGGAAAAATAAGAATGTCATATGCATGTATAGTACTTATCAGGTAATTACATTGTTAATATATTTACCTGAGATATAGATTTTGGAGTGAAAAATTAATTCAGTATATCAGTATTTGATATTTTTTAAATCAACTTAAGCGTTTTTAAAGGCAGTATAATTGATGTTATAAGGGTGGTCTATTTTTTTCGAATTTTCAAGCATATCACCCCCCAATTTGTTCAAATCTATAAAAAAAATCGAATTAAAAAAAAAATTATGTTTAGAGGGTCCGCCGCAAGCCCTATGAAGTTTAACATGTATTTCCCATAAGAAAAGAAGACGTTTTTGTAAATTGTATTCAACATCGTCAATATTAGAGGTGAAGAGTAGAAACGCAAAATTTTTCTTCACAATTAGTCATAGAATAGAAATCAATAATTACTTTTTAAATATCCCCCCATAAGTCTGCTTTATAGGGTACCACAACAAATTCAATAAGTGAAAAAGTGGATTTGCGAGATTTTGGCGGTGTTTTTGATACAACTTGTTTCTAAGACATATAGTATTACTTTCTTTTGATAATTAGGTATTTAAATAAAATTGTTTAACCTTTTTATTATTATTTATAACAATATTATTTTAGAATGATGCTAGAAAGTTGCAGTTTTTTCTCAAATTTCCCACTTTTCACTCACTAGAGCAGGCTAAAGTTTGTACCCTTGAAAGTATATTTTGGGGATGCCATCTTAGTATTTTTACCGATAATGACAAAAATCGTTATGTCCCCTTTTGAAGTAACTCGATATTTGTTGTTTTTGATCAAGTTATGTCATTTTTTTTTAAAGGAAACAAATAATAAGTAAAGTTTTCCCTGATAACAAATTTTTATTTTGCGTCCAAAAAATATCCCACTTGATTAACATTGGTTAACCTTTTAGATTTTGCAAATGTGTGAAAGAAATCAGTTTTTTTAAATTCTACGTTTCTGGTACATTTTACGTAGAACTTCTAACAAGCAAAAAAAAAGTTCACAAATTTCCGAATAACTAAATAAAGAATGTTCTAGCCTCAATAGTTATAAAGTTATGACGTCTTAAAGAGATTTTTCAGTTTAAAACTAAAAAATAATTGATTCTAGCTCTTACAGAATATCATTTATAGTCTCTTATAGCAGGCTGCTTTTTTTGGAACTTTATTGTAGGTCACATTTTTTATTTAAAAGTTGTTTTGTATGTATTGCATCAGTAGTTTTTACTATTTTCTTTAACGCTTTTCCTTGGAAAAGAAAATCCGCAGAAGACAAGGTTTAAAATCGTCATTTAGAGAAAATTTATAAATCCTTTATTGTTACTTTATATATTTCTAATGTATTAATATAATAAATGAGTTTTTTCATGGCATTAGTGAATGAGAAATTCATTGTGTAGTTGCGCTCAAATAAAAAAGTTACAATAATTCGATTATTCAATTTGGAAAAAAAATTCCTTAATAAGCAACCTGCTATAAGGTACTATAACTGATGTTCTGTAAGAGGTAGAATTAATAATTTTTTTAAATTTTAATGCTAATTTAATCTGCTTTAATTCATTTCGATACAACTTTTATGTGGGATTTATAGGGGACAAGATATTGTTCGAATAGGAAAAGTTTTCACGTTTTTTAAAACTGCAAAATCTCTTTGAGACGTCACAACTTCAGAACTCTTTATGCTAGAACATTCTTTTTTTAAATCATTCAAAAATTTGTGAAGTTTTGTTTTGCCTTTTAGAAGTTTTCTCGTGAAATGAACCAAGAACGTAGAATTAAAAAAAAACTTACTTTGTTCACACATTTTTCAAAATCTAAAAGGGAGGGGAAAGTCAATCAATATTAATCACGTGGAACTTTTTTTTTGGGCGCAAAATTAAAAGTTTTTATCAGTGTATTAACAATTTTTGGATAAGACGCTTGGTTTTTGTTTTAATCGTAAAAAAAAACATTAAAAATGAAAAAAATCTGCCCGCCGCGAGGGCACATTCTCATAGCGCGCTATGTGCACGGCTCGCTTCGCTCGCAAGTTTCAGCGCGTCTAGGGCGCACGACTGTTGGTTCTCTCGCTTCGCGCTCGATAACATATTTTTTCAAAAGCAATCATCTGTATAACCTAGTTGTTGAGCACGAAGCGCGAGTATCGCAATGAGAATGTAATCGTCAAGGCCGTAGGTGCTTTGAGAACCCTCTATAAAGTCAAATTGAAAAAAAAATGTTTAATTTCACTTTATGATTGTAGTTTATGAGGGGTTTGAATCACAGTTTTTGATTTGCGCGCTCAAACTGGGCGCATTTTGAGGGCCGAAGGAGCTTTAACAAAAGAGAATTCACAATCATCAAATTACAGTTGTTAAAGCTTTGACGTTTAATTTTAAAAGGTCTGTGCACAAGTGTGTGGAAAATACAAAGACCGAGCGCGTAGCGCGAGGTAAATACATTATTATCGAGCGCGAAGCGCGAGATGAATACTCTTTATTTTTTTTATATCGTGCGTTGTTCGGCTTAAAATGTTAATTTTCGTTTGTTTTTTTGGATTTTGAAAATGCTATAACTCTGATAATTTTGATTTTATTGAAAAATTTCATTAGGATAAATGGTTTGCCTTTTTGCTTACTACTAATCACAGTACGTAGAATTTTCAAATCGTGAAAAAAAGTGGTCTCAAAAATTTTCAAAATGTACTCACTTTTTGAATTTTTATCCAAAATATCTGGTTAACGAACTTGACCTTCATTTTGGGACCCTTGAAAAGTTTATCAAAGGCTGACTCGATTCGACAAATCCTTCAAAAGTTAGCGCGTCCACAAAATTCAGGTAACCATACATACAGACAGACAGACACCGACAAAATTTTATGATTTTCGGAATCTGTGAGTGGCGAAACGTAAAGATCCGTTAAAAACCACAGATCGAAAATTTGGACGAATACATTACACTCTCATGAATGAGAATGTAAAAATCACATAAATTGATCAAAAAACAAGAAATACCGATTTATTTTAAAAGCGGGCTTAACGGCGTGGCTACATAGTAATTTTTTGTCTACTCCTTACTTAGTGAGACAATAATTAACGCAAGTTAAAAAACGTATTTGTTTAAACAATATGTTATTGCTTACAACTATCTTCTCTCAGAATAATACTAGAAAGTTGCGGGTTTTTCTGGAATTTGCAGCTTTTCTTCGACTTTTTATTTAAGTAAGATTAATAAACATTAATATGTAATAATATTAATTTAAACAAAAAGGCTCTCAGTAACTACTTCGGGGAAAGTTTACATTTATTATTCCATATAGAAAATTTGAAGAATATTCCAAATATCTGTTTTACTTCAGAAAAATATATTCATAAAAAAGAAAGAGATTGTTTTAAAAATTATTTTCTCTGATGTTTATTTATTATTTGTCCATAACTAAGCTGAAAAATTCAGAGAATGCGCGACTTTTTAGCTTTATTCTAAGAGAAAATTCGTAAAAACAATAATAAATTGTTTAAGACATTTATGTAAACATATATCTTAAAAAAAATTTGTGTTTTTAAAAAACGCAACAAATAATAATTAGCGCTAAAACCTCACAAAATCCAATTTTGCACTTATGGTTTTTTTTGTATCCTATAAAACACAGGTATGAGGGGATATTTCAAAAATAATTATTCAATTGTTTTCTATTGCCAATTTTGAAGAGAAATGTTGAGTTTCAACTCGATTCACCCCATATTGACGATTCTGAATAAAATTTACAAAAACATATTTTTTTCTTATTTAAAATATGTGTTGAACTTCCTGGGACTCAAGGAAACTTTAAATATAATTGTTTTAAAACAAAAAACGCATTTTTTTGTGGATTCGAAAACATTTGGGGGCGATATGCATATATTGCAGGTCTCGGACTCTCGCCACTATAGTCACTGACATTTTTTTTTAATGTCTACCTCCTCAAATGTAGAATTATACCGGAAACTTCTTCTTTACTATTTTCCATCAATGGCGTCTGCCATTTTAAACTATAACACTTATGAGTTGAAAATTTTAAAGTTTAAAACGTCCAAAATCTAAGAGTTTCAAATTAGAATACTAAATACAAATAACTTCCAATAAAAGCCTTAACTGTCGATATGTTTAAAATTAAATATCGTTTAAAGATTAAGTATTTGAAATTGAAAGAGTTTTAAAATGTGCAATTTCATTTAATTACTTTCAAGATTAAAAAACTTTAAATTAGAAAGCTTTCAAATTTTAAAAAGCCTAGAATTGAACAATTTTGAATTTAATGAGTTCCAAAATTAACAATATTTTGATGTAAATGGCTTTAATATTAAGCACTGCTAAATAGAAGCATTCATCCTTTCCAAATATTAAAAATGTTTAATTTTCTGGTTTGAAAATAGTTCTAATTAGAAATCGTTTCCTATTTAATATGAATTCAAATAGAAAAGATTCGAATTTAGGAAAGAATAAAGTTGAAATTACACAACGGAACAAAAAAATTATTTTTTTCTGTGCTAGATGTTAAATTAAAAAAAAAAAACTAAAGCCTTAAATGATTCCAAATTGAAAAAGAACAGGAATCCTAAGTTTAAAATGCATTTAAACTACAAACTTGACTCATTTGAAAATACTGCAAATTGATAAGGTTAACTTTTTAGAAAACAAATATTTTAGACTTGGATGAATCCTCTCACTGCAGAATAATTAAGATATGGGCTATGGTGCCCAAAAAAATGTGTGATTTTGAATTTTGCTAACACTATCACCTAAATTTTTCCCTGTTTGTGAAAAAATACTGCTATAAATTTTAATTTTTTTCAAATTCCTTATAGCTCCGCTAGGCCGTTTTAGACCTGAAAATTAATTTGTTTAGTTATAATTTTTCAAGACAAATTTAAAGGTACAAAACTCGTTCGCCCCTAAAAAGTATTTGTTCTTTATTGAGGAATAAGCCCTAAATTTTATGAGACAAAAAATGTGAAGATATTATCGGGCTTCGAATACGAAAATTTGTTATTTCATTACAATTAATTGTCTGAAATGGCCCTTAAATATTTTTTTCCTGGAATAATATGCACAGTATTTGTTCTACAATATGAAGAGAATATTCTCCATAAGGTATAAATAAAAAATATTGACTCCAGGTGACAGAAAAAAATTCTTAATTTCGAAATAGACAAAAAATAAACATTTTTTATAGTTTGAAAATTCCTATAGGTAGTACTTTAATATGTATTTTTACCTATCATTTTATATCAAATCTTATTTGCAGCAATTAAAAATTCAATGAAATCGATAAGCAGAACTTATTAAAACGTAAAATTTCACCAAAGTTGACCTTAGTCATCTGCTTCAAGTAAATGATCGGTAAAATTCCATATTTTTGTTGGTCACTCGGTATACATATTTTTAATTTAGTCCATATGGAGAACATTCTCCTTATATTGTAGAAGAAATCCTGTGAATATTATTTCAGGGGGGGAGGGGGAATTCAGGTGTCATTTCAGACCATTAATTGTAATGAAATAACAAATTTTCGTATTCTAGACCCGATAATATCATCAACATTTTTTGTTTTGTTTCATAAAATTTAGGGCTTATTCCTCAATAAATAACAAATACTTTTTAGGGGTAAACTACTTTTTTAGCCTTAAATTTGTTCCTATTAAAAAAAGTAATAATTAAGAAAATTCATTTGAGACCTAAAACGGCCTAGGGAACCTCTAAACAACAATTTTTAAACTAAAGAAAAAGTATGTTAGTATTTTTCACCAAAAGAAAGAAATTTAGCGGATAGCGTTTGCACAGGGTACCCTAATATGTGGGTCTGTAAAATTGGAAGTTAGTTAGCTTTTAAATAACTCAAAGTTAGTTCAGAATTTTTTTAATTACCTTCGAAAAACCCTGGCATTTGGAAATTAAAATTCTGTAGCAACCCTTATCTAAGAAAGTTATATTAAAAATTTCACCAAAGGTTAACAAAATATCAAAATAGCATTTTTATGAGTTAGGTTCAGAATTTGAAATATAAAATCTTTTAGAAATTGGATATACGTTCATAGAATGCGAAATTATCAATAAAACATAGAATGTCAGTACAATGCTATTTTGCTCAATTGGTGTATGCCTTATAACATAAACAAAATTGAATGGGTTTAACAATTAATTCAATTTGTGCAAATATAATGTGTAAATCCACAGGATTCATGCTAGAAATAAGAAAATTCGAATTACTTCGTATTTTCTTTGTTAAGAAAAAATAAAAATATTACTAATTGGAGCTATTTATCTGAAACTTTTACTCTGTATTCCTAAAGAAATACATTTTTCGAAATATCATGTGACTTACGTCACTTATATGACTGGTTTGAAAGTATTTCAGTCGATCCAAGGCCTGCATGCTTTATACACATGTATGTTTATTTAAAAAAATGCTTGTCACTATTTTTCAAAATTGATGCCACTATTGACACTATTTTGAATCTCTTAAGTGAGTCCGAGCCGTGATATTGGCAAAAATGACAATCTGAATTCATGATTATACAATATAAAACCTAAAATTCAATGGCTTTTTTCTCAATTTTTAATTAGATCACTGTTGGTGCCTTTTGTTAATAAAAAAGTCAGTTTTCCTGAAATAACGGAGAAGTGTTTCTTTTTAATTTCATTGAAAAAGAAAATTAAACATAAGAAGTAGAATTCAAACTAATTTCAGATTTGTAAAAAATATATTTATCCTTTCAGGTGGTTCAAATTAATAAACTTCCGTTGGTAGTCAGTTTTATCGCTAGTCACACATGCAACACAGGACACATTCTCTCCCTCGAGAATAAAATTGATCCGATCTTGAGCAGTTTAAAAAGTGCCGTGGCGGAGGCCTGATGGTTACCTGTTGTGCATTACGGGTGATAAACAAAAATTCAGGACTGAAAGGATTTCCATATACTCTACATAGTTAAAAAAAGAGTATATTAAAAATATTTAGATATGCAAAAATTTGGTCATTTGTGACAAGAAACTGATTAATCAACAATACAAGTGCAAGAAAGATTTTAATTAATTGTACAAATTTGTCTGATATCAAAATATTTAAATGTCTATGAAATGTTAATATATTGTCTACAAAATCTTCACATAGAAGTAATTTGCAGATCTTCAGGAAAACTCAAGACATTTTTACGATATGAAGAATTTCTGCTCTTCCAGTAAATTATAACTATTGTAAGAGCGAAGATTTGCTGATTTTGTAAATCTTAAATGGTATATATAGTATATAGCTTAATATTTAGAGTACACTGTACATAAGATCTTGGTGTTAGTATCAAGTTAATTTTGTATAAAGTTAAAGGCGAATAAGAAAGAATTTAAGTGAGCTCGTATTTTTATTCTTTATTTCTCTCATTACTTATATAATTAATTAATATAAAAAGTACATTAAATAGAAAATACTGTAGTTTAGTTTTATTAATTCTCAAAATGTTGTCCTATTCTTTAAAATTGGGCTGTTTAATTTTTATAAAAGTCATAATGGATAGGGCAAAAGTTTTCCTTCGAGGCCGTTGATAATATTTTGGGCGCCTATCATTGCCATATCTTCTCTTGTTTTTACAGTTGCACTTCCCAAATGTGGAAGAATTACTGAAAAAATAAAAGGTAGGTAAATTAATGTAAATTAAGCTTATCGTTTCAGAAATGTTTTTTTTAAATTGCAAATAAGGTTTGATTAGATTTTCTAATTATTTTTGTTTTACAGAAAAAGGATTTTTTTCTCACCAGCATTTGGAAGTTTTAAAAGTTCATGATCAATTGGTAAAGGTTCCGGATCGGTAACATCAAGTCCCGCAGCAAAAATAGTATTATTTTTAAGTGCTTTGACTAAAGCATCAGTTTTTACAACTTTTCCTCTGCCCACGTTGACAAAAACAGCATTTTTCTTCATTTTTGAGAAACTTTCATAGTCAAACATCTCAAAAGTTTCAGAATTCAGTGGCGTTGCAACAACTATGAAGTCACTTTTTTCAAGGAGTTCATCAAGTGAAACAAATTTTGCTCCAAGATCATCGCCTGGAACAAAAATCAATCATCGATGGTCTAAAAGAGGGAATTCTATCAAGTTTATATTCAAGTAACAGGTATTTTTTATTTACCATCCTTTTTTCTTGAATGTCCTGTATAGAGAAATTGACCGACTTCGAATCCTTGGAGTCTTTTTAAAATTGCCTTGCCAATATTTCCTAATCCAACTATGCCTACTGTAGATCCACGTAAATCGTAGCCAACCATCCATTGAAAAGTTCTTCTTACATCACCACTGTTATAAAGAATATTAAAATTGTATTAAAAATTAAAATGACTGGAAATAAGTAAATTGAACGAACCTTTCCAATTTTAATCTTCCTTCATGGGCTCGTCTTGCAGCACTCAAAATCAAAGCTATTGCGATTTCGGCGACTGCCACTGACGAGGCACAGGGACTGTATCCTACTGTAATTCCTCTTTTTTTAATTTCAGTAAGATCCAAATGATCGTATCCAACAGACAAAGTTGCTATTACTTTTAGATTAGGTCCTGAAACAGAGAATTTTTGATAAATTGGAACTATTCATCATCAGGCATGCAGGATATCTACCCTTTTTGGAAAATCTGGAGAGTCTGTAATTGTCAGGAAATTATTATATACCTGGAAATGTCGGAATATTCTCGAGAGCGTGCTCAATTTGTTTAAATTCCAATATCAAATTGAATAACAGTGATTTTTCATTTGTAAACGTAGCTTTACATTACTGTATCTAACTTTTTTGTTCAAATTTCGTTTCGATTTAGTAGAAAATTAATCTTCTTGGTTGAAAATTCATCTTTTTTCTGGAAAATTCAACAGTTTGCAGTTTTTTCTCTCTCTTGACTGAGACATCTTTCTTAGTTGAAACTTCAACTCATGTTGGAATGTCATCTTTTTTGGTTGAACTCAACTGTTTTTGATTAAAAATAAAAATATTTTTTGGTTGAAATATCAGCTACTACATTTTTCGTTCGGAATTCACCTTTTTTGGAAGGGAAATTTAATTACGTGTTTGAAAGTCAAACTCTTCTGTTAAAATTTAATATTTTTGGTTGAAGATTCATTATGTTAATTAAAAATTCATCTCTTTTTTTGAGAATTCATTTTTTCTTTAGCTGAAAATTATTTTATTTACTAAAACTTTAACTATTCAACTTTCAACTATTGTTGTTGGAGATTCATCGGTTTAGTTGAAAATTCATCAAATTTGGTTGAAAATTAATTTTTTCTAACTGAAAATTTAACTATTCCATTTCTGGTTGAAAATTGATATTTTTTAGTTCAAAATTCATGTCTTTTGTTGAAAAATCGTCTTTTTTGGTAGAAAATCAATGTTCTTGTTTGAATATTCAAGTATTCATCATTTTATATGAAAATTCATCTTTTTAGTTCAAAATAAAACTACTTTGTTGAAAAGTTAAACTCTTTTGTTGAAAATTAATCTTTTTGATTTAAAATTCATCTATTCCAGTTGAAGATTCGTCAACTAAGTTGAAAATTCATCAATTTGTTTAGAAAATTAATTAGTTTGACTGAAAATTTTACTATTCCATTCTTGGCTGGAAATGGGGGTTGTTTTTAGTTGAAAATGTAACTATTTAGTTGAAAATTGATCTTTCTTAGTTGAAAAATTCAACTATTTGATTAGGAATTCATGTATTTTGTTGAAAAAACTTCTTTTTTGGTAGAAAATTAATTGTTGAAATGCAATATTTTTACATGAAAAATTGGGAATTTGAAGCGGTTTAAATTGAACTTGATATAGTATTTACGTTAATTTGACCTAAATATGTACTAAATGTTAAGTATAAGAATTGTTTTGAATTATTTAAATTCATTGGCTTTAGAGACAAATTCATGAAATTAACAAGTATGTTTTTAGTATTATTTAATTGATCGATGGTGCTAATATATTTAAAAATATCTTTCAATATAGTTGGACGAAACTTTCTAAATTAAACTTATTAATTGAATCCCTAGACTGAAAAAAAATATTATTTAATAAAATCGCGAAACTGTATACATATTCCGATTTCCGAGTCGATTGTTTTGAAAAATGCGAAATATTTGAATGGCTTCGTACAACGAAAAATTATACCTGGAAAAAAATCTGGAATTGTCAGGGATCTTTCTTCCAGAATTTCAGTAGACACCCTGGTATGTCAAAATAATTGCATAATTTTTCAAAAGTGGTGAAAGTGTTAAAATATCAGTATTTTATCATGTTTTGGAACCTTCGAAAAAATAATTGTTTTAAAAACATTGGCATTGTTAAATAAATAAAATATTAATCAATTTTTCAAAAATGTGCTATGACCGGAAGTCTGTTTGTGGTGCATAACAATGCATAAATCTGTATTTTAAAGCACATAATACCCGCATAATTTCAGCACTTTTACAACATAATCACCGCATAAAAGACTTGCATTTAATCGCATAATTCAGCATTCTCAAATGCATAAAGTTGACGTCTCCAATTGGATTTAAAAATGTTTAAAACTTTAATAATTGAAGCTCTTTTAAATTTTATAGTAGTAAAGTAAAATTTGTACCTGCTACATCGAGAAATTCTTTATCGACTTTTGTGTGAGGTAAAGGAAGAAATAATGCATCATGTCCTGGAATAACTTTCAAAATTTCTTTCCTTGTATGACAATGAGACTCGATCGCAGTGACATCACATCTAAAATTTATACTTTATTTCAAACATTTGAATTCTAGCGTAAAACCAACCTGGCATTACTTTGGTTTTTAGAATCAATTACAAGTTACATAAATAAAAATTCAAATTAATCTTTTTTACTTTCATTTACATAATATTTTTATTGAATAGTTTTTTCTCTATACTTTGAAATAATTTTTCTGAACTTACTTGCCTTTAAGAAGATTTAAAGCAGCCGCAGGTACTTCAAAGCAGCTTTTGACTAAAACGCGCCATTTATTCATCTTTTATCCAAAATGCGAAAGCATTTATTCTTTTTTCGTTATCAATAATGCGTTACATAAGCATGCTTATGTAACTTTAGGTAATTTATGTAATTTTATATATTGCATATGAGGAGACCCAGAAATTTTACTTGTTGCTGACACAGAATCGATTTTTAGATTCCGATTTCCGAATTGGAGGCAGCACCTTCT
The DNA here is from genome assembly GCA_932066315.1 of Andricus coriarius. Lineage (NCBI taxonomy): Eukaryota > Metazoa > Arthropoda > Insecta > Hymenoptera > Cynipidae > Andricus > Andricus coriarius. Next base: position 2,161 of record CAKNWT010085177.1, on the reverse strand, counting down.
CAACATTATAAATGCGGGAAAATATAAATAAATTTCTTTCAAAAATTTGGTTATCGGTTTAATTTAATTTTTAAGACGAAAAGCTACAAATTAAAATATGTATAAAAGATCAAAAAATTGAAATTGTTCGGCAACTTTAAATATTTGAATTTTTAGCCAAATTTTTTAAAAGTTTTAATCTAATATTATTCAATTTGTACCACCTTCAAATACATATTATTTAATTTTGAAGTAAAATTGTATAAAACTAAAATCAAATTGTTGAATTATGAAGGATTCAAGTGTTTTTTTTAATCTGTCATATTTTTAGCCCTAAATATAAAACTGTTCAATTTTTAATGTTTTAATTTGGAATAAATTCGTTAATTGGAAGATTTTTATTTTTTTAATACTTCAAAATATAAATTGTTTAGTTTTTAAGGTTTAAATTTGAAAATGTGAATAATAATAATCGGGATTTTTTTAAACTACAAGACACGGAGATGCTTTCCCGAGTGTTGACTGGCTAGCCTGTTTCTTTTTTAATAATGTTTAATTAATAATATTAATCTATTTTATCATGTCATAAAAATTTAATTTCCTAATTTTTTTAATGGTAATAGAATAATATAGAGAAATTTAAAACGCCTAATAATGTTTCAGGGAATAAAATAATCTCTGTGAGCAGGAAATAGTTTTTATTTTGTGTTGAGCTAGAATCGAGATTAAAGATAGAAAACTTGACTAATTTGAGTAATTAATAATTATTCATAAATTACAAAGGATAAATCATCGGCTTTCCTTCCAGGGCGTTTAAAAGATTTTGAGCCGCTGTTGTTGACATGGAATTTCGAGTATCGATTGTAGCACTTCCCAAATGTGGTATAATTTCTGAAAAAAATTAAGCTTTCAGAAAAAACTTCTTTTAGATTTGGAACTCTCATTATCAGAGTCTTAAAATAATATCAGATAAGAAATTTTAATCAACCGGCATTTGGAAGTTTCAGAAGTTCATGATCAGAAGGAAGAGGTTCTGGGTCAACGACGTCAAGTCCAGCAGCAAAAATCGTTTTATTTTTTAGAGCTCTGACCAAAGCATCAGTGTCGACGACTTTTCCTCTTCCCACGTTAACAAAAACAGCATTCTTCTTCATTTTGGAGAAAGTATTATCATTAAACATTTGCAGGGTCTCTGTAGTTAATGGAGTTGCTGCAATAACGAAGTCACTTTGTTCAAGAAGTTCATCTAAGGACACAAATTCTGCACCTAGATCATCGCCTAGAACAATTCATAATTCAAAAATTTTAAGTTAAAGTCAAATTTTTAATATGACACATTTTTTAAATGGTTAATTTTATTCATAATTATCTTATAGGAAAAGGTTCTTACCAGCTTTCTTTCGTGAATGTCCCGTGTAGACAATTTTGCCAATTTCGAATCCTTTGAGTCGTTTAGCAATTGTTTGACCAATATTTCCAAATCCAACAATGCCTATTGTTGATCCCTTTACATCGACTCCCAACAACCATTGTGGACTACTTCGCGTATTTCCCCTTTTAAAAAATGAAATTCTTACGATTATTTTTTTCGTAAGAATATTCATCCACAGAAATTGAGATATCGAGTTAAAAGTTTGGGAAATAAATAAAACGAAGTGCCTAATGTCACCGAAAATATTTGTGCCATACTCACCGAATGTCGGTGAACCTAGCTACTCTTTTCCAGCTGCCTAAATAAAAGGGACTAGGGACGTTTGATAGTCCTAAATTTCTTATAATAAAAAAATCTTTAAACAATTTTCCAAAAATAATTTTTTTTTGTAATTTTGTAACGTTATGAACCTAGATAACATTTAGTACATTTCTTGATAATAAAGTTTATTAAAGTTTATGAATTTCGCGAAAGAAGAGTTGCCCTACAATGGTACAGTGCAATAATAACTTGATAAGTTTCAAAATCACTTTCACATTTCAGACTTTACACTCTTTCCCCAATTGCCCTCTTTTCCCATTTTTTAAAGAATTCTTCTTTTTCCATCTGTTTTCAAGAAACTTCTCCTTTTTCCTCCTTTTTCTCGTTTTTCGCTTAACTCTAAACTGAATTAGCAGACCCCAAAAAGAAAATACAACTATTTTTAGTTCAAATGTCTACTATTATATGTTTGTTTCGGAATCATCTCGT
>CAKNWT010085170.1:0-19981 GCA_932066315.1 Andricus coriarius | reverse complement strand
TTTTAGACCAATGAATATTTTATTGTCTCAGACGAGAATACATTCGTTAATGTATAACATTATAGTATAGAAAATTTTATAGCTCTTCATAATAAATAGGAAAACATACAGATTAAATAAATCTTTGGTCAATTCTTTATAGGTAACAAATAACGTATTATACCTAGATCTTAACTAACTTTATTTATTTTTGACACGCATAAACGAAATTTTCCTTATAAAAGTTAAACCACTGTAACGCACTTTCTTCAATATCATTACTGAGTAGTTAAAACTGGTTGGTGAATCGAAAATAAAATGGTTGTTTGATTTATGTCTTTAAAAATCGCAGGTAAACTATGGATTGATTGTTGCATGTACTGAACGTTTGTGTCGACGTAAAGCACTTAACCATGCGTAACTTTCAGAACATTCGTCGCATTTATAGCTGGATTTCGATGTCAGTGAGTGGCGTGAAATCATATGTGACACCAAGTTACCTTTAACATTCGATATATATCCGCAAATATCGCAAAATAATTGTGGTCTGACTGCTGCATGTTCTAGTTGATTATGTCGACATAAAGAACTTATGCAAGTATAACTGCGCGAACATTTGTTGCAATTATAACATTGTTTCAATGTCTGTAAGTTTGTTTTGATATGAACTAGACGTACGTGCCTACTCATGTCACCTTTCCGTTTAAATTGTTTATCACAGATTTTACATCTGAACTGCAGTCTGACGCCGCATTCGTATTTTAAATGATTAGTCAAATGACCCTTCTGTTTATAGCTGCGGGCACACTTTTCGCATGTGTGCTTTTTTTTGTTGTTCTGATTCCTGAACTTTCTGCTTGTTTATGGTCTGCAGTTTGGGCTTAACCTCCCAAATATCATTATCTTCTATATATACGGTAAAAAATTTTGACTCATTTGATTCATTCCCTTTATGGACTGTAATTATCTTTGGATCTGAAAATGTAGCAAAATGTAATATGCAATTGCTTTTTTAAAGTTCCATTAAGGATATTTTAATTAAAATAGTCATACCTTGGCTGAATTCTTCCTTGATTTCCAAAGTGTCATCAATTTCGTATTTAATTGGAGTCTTGGCACCAGACTTGATGCCAGAAAAAATGTGAGTAGTTTTACAAGAATATGGTCTACCATAATTTCTTCCTGTTGATTTCTTCGATACACTCTTGGCTTGTATACCTATAAAATTATAACATGATAGTTAGATATAGCAATTTTACTAATTGAAATCTTTCCTTTACCATTTCTAAAGGAAATTCGAATTTCCAACCTAAAAAAAAGACAGGACGAGCACAAGGAAAAGATCATGTAGCATAGCTTCACTCAATGAACAGTAATTACCCACAGCAGACTATATTCTACTTGGACAGAATTTAGAGCATCAATGAATGTATTATGGAGATTAAAATAATGTCATACATATAAAAACTCATAACTTTCTGTAAGCCATAAATCCTAATTCATTATTTCATATCCAGAAACGTATCGTTTTCTCGTAACTCGTAGTTTTCGGTGAAATTTCTTGCCATGAAAAAATAAGATGTGTTACTCTCATATTGCAATGTTATTAAATTTTGAAACTTCATACGTTTATATTCCTGTGATTGTATTTCCAGGTGAACCCCTGCACTATTTATGATTAACAAGATCGACGATCACAAAACTATCATACAGCAAAAATATAATTAAGATAGTAAGTTAAAACAGACGTTAAAACAAAGTATATCTTAGACAAATAAATATTTTATTGTCTCAGAATAGAATAAATTCAATAATGTATAATATTATAGTACATAAAATGCCATAATTCTTTATAGTAAATAATAGTTCATACAGATCAAATAAAGTACTAAAAATAAAGCTATAACCCACTTTCTTCAATATCATTCTTGTTGCAATTATGCCTTTTATTTCGATGTCCCTAAATGATGTGAAGTAATGTGTTTTGACAAGTTATATAGTTAGTAATGCAAAATTTTGACTTGTTTGATTTATTCACTTTATGGGCTGTAATTGTCTCTGGATCTGAAAATTTAAAAAAATGCAATATGCGTTTGCTTCTTTTAAGTTCCATTAAGGATATTTTAATTCAAATAGACATACCTTGCTTCATTTCTTCTTTGACTTTCAAGGGGTCATTAATTTCGTATTGAATAGTCTTGGAACCAGACTTATTGCCAGAAGAAATGTAAGTAGTTGTACAAGAATATGGCCAACCTAGAAAATTATAAAGTAAAAGTTACAAATAGCAATTTTATAAATCTAAATCTTTCCTTTTCCATTTCTGAAGGATATTCGAATTTCCAACTAAACGAAAGGATAGGACGAGCACAAAGTGAAGATAATGTAGTACAACGTATTGGCCCCAAAGGATTTTTATAAATTTTCAAAATTTTAAGAGTTACCCAATATTGTATTTTTGGGTTAGACGTTTTTGAATTACCGACATTTCCGGAATCGATGATTAGATTTTGTTGAAATTTGGAGGTATCAGAGATGAAATTAAACATTTTCAAACTATAAAATATTGAATTAAAAATGGTGAATTATTGCCTTAAAAAAATCGGAACAAATTTTTTATGCAATTTTTCTTGAAATGTTCTCCTTTTAATTTAAAAAAAAATTAGGATATAAAGATTCCTTGTGAAATCGCCTGTTATTAAAAGAAAAAATGTATGAAGACAATTCTGGTTCCAGAGATATCGTCATTTTAGTGAGACTATTTGCTGGGCTGTCCTGTCAGTACGGCCACTCACAAACGATAGAAGCTGCAAATTTTGATTTATCTGTTTGAAAAATTTTTTTCCATGCTCAGCGTTGCTTGGGATTGATATTTAGGGTTGCGTGAAAAAAATTTTGACTTGTAATGATGATTGTTATAAACAAATTCTATTAACAAACACTGAATATTATAGATTGCTCATTTGTTATCGAGGTTTATACAAATTTAGTACGTAAAGTTTTTCATTTAGTATTATTTGCAAACTTTATAAGCATATTGTATAAACATTTGTCAGCCAGTGTTAGAAGTAACATGAGTTTATGCCTGTCCATGTCTACCGCGATAATTTGTTTATATAATTTGTTTCTAAATTTAATAAATAATATATTTTTAACAATAAACTTTACTGGCAATATAATTTCAGAACAACTAGGAGATAACATTTTTTTCACTTATCATGTTTACACTAGGAATTTGTTTCTAAAATTAACAAATAATATCGGGAGAAATTTTTTTGTCATCAAGTATCACTTTGCCGTTGAAAGTAAGTAATATTAATGCCGGACTATCCTTTACAAATGAGCAATCTATAATATTCAGTTTTTGTAAATAGAACTTGTTTATAACAATTATCATTACAAGTTCACAATTTTTTTCCATTTCACACACCCCTGAGTATTAAACCCGAACCACGCTCAACATGGAAAAAATTGTCCAAGACAATAAAACAAAATTTGCATTTTCTATCGTTTGTGAGTGGCCGCACTGGCACCACAGCGTAGCGCAGCGCAGCGCAGCGCAGCAAATGGTCTCACTGAAATGATATCTCCGGAAACATAAGAGTACTTTTTTTCAGGCAAATTTTCACAATTTTTATTTCAAAATTTTATAGTTCAAAAATGTATCATTTCATCTCTAAAACCTCTAAATTACAAAAAAAAAATCGATCATCAGTTCCGGATACGTCAATAATTCAAAAAAATCCAAACCAAAAATTCAATATGGCGTAATTCACAAAATTTTGAAAATAAAAAAAAATTCCTTCAGACCCAAAATGTCTGTTATATAGCACTATAATTTCACCAAGTTTCATTAAAATCGATTGAACACTTGCAGATTCTGATATTCCTGATGTGTACTGGGCCTTATAGTATCGACATTAAAAGAATGTCATACATAGTATAACAACTTAAAACTTTCTATTGGCCACAAATCCTAGTTTAATATTTTATATACAGAAACTTCTCATTTGAAAAAATAAAATGTGTAATTTTCATTTTGCAATGTTATAAAATTTAAAAAATTCGCAAGCTTATACTTCTGTAATTTTATATATAGGCGAACCCTGCACTATTTATATGATTAAGAAGAACGACAATCACAAAAGCATCTTGCAGAACAAATGTAATTAAGATAGTAAGTTCAAACTGAGGTTAAAACAAAGTATGTCTTAGGCAAATGAACATTTTATTGTGTCTGACTAGAATACATTCGTTAATCTATAATATTATAGTACAGAAAAAGCCATAATTCGTTATAGTAAGTAATAACTCATACAGATCAAATACAGTACTGCTCGATACTTTATAGGTCAGTATTGCTCGATACTTTGTAGGTAATAAATAAAGTATTATATCTAGATCTTACTAAGTTTACTTATTTTTGACACACAGAAACAAAATTTCCACCATAAAAGTTAAACAGCTATAACCCTCTTTCTTCAATATCATCAGTGAGTGGTTAACATTCGCTGGTACATCGAAAATAAAATAAAATGGTTATTTTATTTATGTCCTTAAAAATTGCAAGTAAATTATGAATTGGTTGTTGCATGTGCGCGACGTTTATGTTGAGTTAAAGTACATAACCATGTGTAACTTCGAGAACATTCGTCGCATTTATAACTGGGTTTTGATGTCTTTAAGTGGTGTGACATCATATGTGATGCCAAGTGATATTTAACATTAGTTTTATATTCGCAAGTATCGCAAAATAATCGTGGTCTGACTGCTTCATGTTTTTGTCGTTTATGGTGGTTTAAGTGACTTGACGAACTGTAGCTTTTCGAGCATTTGTTGCAATGATGCCTTGATTCCCATGTCTGTGAATTTGCTTTAATATGTACATCACGCAAGTGCCTACTCAGGGTATGATTCCGCCTAAATTGTCTGCCGCAGACTTTACATATGTACTGGGGCTTGACGTAGCAATAGTATTTTTGGTGTTGCGTCAAAGATGTTTTCGTTTTGTAGCTGCGGGCACACTTTTCGCATGTGTACTTCTTTGCCTGTTCTGATTCCTGAATTTTCTGCTTGCTCATGGTCTGCGGTTTGGGATTAACCTCCAAAATATCACCTTCTATGTATACGGTACAAAATTTTGACTCATTTGATTGATTTCTTTCAAGGGCTGTAATTGTATCTGGATCTGAAAATTTAACAAAATGTAATATGCAATTGGTTTTTGAAGTTCCATTAAGGATATTTTAATTGAAATATTCATACCTTCGATTAATTCTTCCTTGATATCCAACGGGTCATCAATGTCGTATTGAATAGTCTCGGCAACAGACTTATTGCAGGAAGAAATGTGAGTATCTAGTCCTTCTGTCGAGTTCCTCGAATAAGTCTTGGAATTCTGCTGACCTAGAAAATTATAAAGTACATGTTACAACTAGCGATTTTATAAATTTAAACCTTTCGTTTACCATTTCTAAAGGGAATTTGAATTTCCAACAAAAAAAAAGATAGAACAAGCACAAAGGAAAGATCATGCAGTGATTGTCCATGTATCTGAAAATTTAACAAAATGTAATATGCAATTGCATTTTTAAAGTTCCATTAAGGTAATTTTAATTAAAATAGTAATACCTTGGTCAATTTTTTCCTTGATTTCCAAAGTTTCATCATTATCGTATTCGACTAAAGTCTTGGCACCAGATTTATTGCCAGAAGAAATGTGAGTAGTCGTACAACAATATGGCCCATCTGCTCTTTCTGTTAATTTTCTCGAATCAGGCTTGGAATTCTGTTGATCTAGAAAGTTATAAATTGAAAGGATAAATAGCAATTTTATAAATCTCAATCTTTCGTTTTTCATTGCTAACTAAATTTCGAATTTCCAACTAAACAAAAAGGTAAGACGAGAACAAAGAGAACGACGTGCAATAAACCTTCACTCAATTAACAGTAATTACCCACAGGAGACTATATTCTACATGGTCTCACTAAAATGACGATATCTCTGAGACCATAAGAGTCTCCATCATTTTTTTAAAATTAAAGATGATTTCATAAGGAATCTTTATATTCTAATTTAATAAAAATTAAAACGGGGAAATTTCAAGAAAAATAGAATCAAAAATTTCTACGGACTTTTTTCAGGCAAGACTTCATAATTTTTAATTTAAGAATTTAGTGTTTAAAAATGCAACATGTGAACTCTAATACCTCCAAATTACAACAAAATGCAATCATTGGTTCCGGAAATGTAGATAATTAAAAAAAAATCGAACACAAAAATTAAAAATGGAATAATTCCCAACTTTTTTAAAATTTACAAAAATCCATTGTGTTCAAAAAGTATCTTATATATCACTATAATTTTACCAAGTTGCATTGAAATCGAACGAACGCTTGCAGATTCTGATATTCCTGACGTGTACTTGCCCAGTAGTATTGAAATTAGAAAAATGTTATACATATAACTACTTAAAATCTTTCTATCGGCCATAAATCCTAGTTTAATACTTTATATCCAGACACTTCTCGTTTTCTCGAAACTAGTTGTGTTCGGAAGAACTTTCTTGACCTGGAAGAATATAATCTGTAATTTTTATTTTATAATTTTAGATTTTATTCACAAAAGCATCATACAGCGAAAATGTAATTAAGATAGTAAGTTAAAAAAGAGGTTAAAACAAAGTATCAATATCATAGGAAAATGAATATTTTATGATCTTCTTGTGATTCTTATGATCTTTAATGATCGTTAATGTATAATATTATAGTACAGAAATCGCCATAATTCTTCATAGTAAATAATCAATCATACAGATCAAATTATTTACTTAGTATTGCTAGATTCTTTATAGGTCACAAATAAAGTATTATATCCAGATGTTACCAAACTTTAGTTGTTGTTGACACACAGAAACAAAATTTTCATCATAAAAGTTAAACAGCTATAACCCACTTTCTTCAATATCATTATTGATTAGTTAACACTCGATGGTAAAACGAAAATGAAATGGTTATTTGATTTATGCCCCGAAAAATTGCAGGTAAATTGTGGTTTGATTGTCCATGTACTGAACGTTTATGTCAACATAAGAATATTCGTAGCGGATTTCAATGTGACTGTGCGTCCCGTGCAGAAATAGCCAAGTTTCTTCCCGTTTCCAGACTTGGGCCAGGCTGGGGGCCCCTAGCCCGGGTCTAGCTTGAATTTTGCAATGGCTCGAGCTTGGGCCCAGCTAGTGTCAAAGATCCTAAATTTTATGACAGATGGCGCAGTATTATTCTCTTCGTTTATTAATTACTTGAAAGTTTCAAGTGTAAAACTTTACAAAGTGGCAAATTTGGTAAAAGTTAAAATTCTTCAAGTCTCTTGAAATCAAATTTGAGTGTTAGTTTGAGCCAAACTTAGTTATAAATGTTGTGCAAGCGAGTGATTGAAATTAGTGGCGATGGTGGTAATTGACGATGGTCGATGAAGAAAGCATAAGTCATCCTTGAAATTAAATTTATAAAAATGCCTAAAATAAAAAGCACTCTAAGATTTCGGAGGCATCGAGCAATCGGCAGTATCCCATATTTACGCGGTGAAAGTGTCTATCAACTCCCAAAATTTTGAAAATTTAAAAAAAATTCTTCAGAGCCAAAATGCCTGTTATATAACACTATAATTTCACCAAGTTTAATTAAAATGGAATGAAACCTTGCTGACTCTGATATTCCTGACGTGTACTGGACTTATAGTATCGAAATTAAAAGAATGTCATACATAGTATAACAACATAAAACTTTCTATTGGCCATAAATCCTAGTTTAATATTTTATATCGAGAAACTTCTCGTTTTCTCGTAACTAGCTGTTTTCGGTGCACTTCCTTGTCATGAAAAAATAAAATGTGTAATTTTCATTTTGCAATGTTATAAAATTTTAAAAATTCACAAGCTTATACTTCTGTAATTTTACATCTAGGTGAACCTTGCACTATTGCTATGATTCAGAAGATCGACAATCACAAAAGCATCATGCAGAACAAATGTAATTAAGATAGTAAGTTAAAATCGAGGTTAAAACAAAGTATATCGTAGGCAGATGAACATTTTATTGTGTCTGAATAGAATACATTCGTTAATCTATAATATTGTAGCACAGAAAAAGTCATAATTCTTTATAGTACATTCAGAGAAAGAGTTGTCTTGAAACAAAAGCTTCATCCTCTAGCCTGTTTTGTTTTGAACGACGTGAATATATGTTTTACAAAATCAGAATTATTTGGCTGAAAGATTAGTGAAGTTAGTCGCATAAGGAAATTTTGTTGTTGCAACAGGATTCCTGTTGAGATAAATGAAAATCCTCTCAACCTTTAATTTAAGAGGAAATAGATATGTCAAAAGAGGACATATCTCTGAGTTATTACTTTTAAGTAATAACTCATACAGATCAAATACATTATTGCTCGATACTTTATAGGTCATAAATAAAGTATTATATCTAGATCTTACTAACTTTACTTATTTTTGACACACAGAAACAAAATTTCCACCATAAAATTCGAACAGCTATAACCCACTTTCTTCAATATCATCAGTGAGTAGTTAACATTTGCTGGTAAATCAAAAATAAAATTGGGTATTTGATTTATGTCCCTGAAAATTGCAAGTACATTATGGATTGATTGTTGCATGTGCTGAACGTTTGTGTCGACGTAAAGCACTTAACCATGCGTAACTTCGAGAACATTCGTCGCATTTATAACTGGATTTCGATGCCTGCGAGTGGCGTGACATCATATGTGATGCCAAGTTACCTTTCATATTCGTTTTATATCCGCAAATATCGCAAAATAATTGTGGTCTGGCTGCATGATGTTCAAGTTGTTTATGTCGATTTAAGTCACCTATCCAAATGTAACTTCGCGAACATTTGTTGCAATTATGCCTTGATTTCGATGTCTGTAAGTTTGTCTTAATATGTACTTGACGCAAGTGCCTACTTACGTCACCTTTCCGTTTAAATGGTTTTTCGCAGATTTTACATCTGAACTGTAGCCTGACGCCGCATTCGTATTTTAAATGATTAGTCAAATGACCCTTCTGTTTATAGCTGCGGGCACACTTTTCGCATGTGTGCTTTTTTTCCTCTTTTGATTCCTGAATTTTCTGCTTCCTTATGGTCTGTGGTTTGGGATTAACCTCCAAAATATCATCTTCTTCTAGGTATACGGTACAAAATGTTGACTCATTTGATTTACTACCTTTATGGGCTGTGATTGTCCATGTATCTGAAAATTCAACAAACTTTAATATGCAATTGCATTTTAAAAGTTATATTAAGGTTATTTTAATTAAAATAGTCATACCTTGGTCGATTTCTTCCTTGATTTCCAAAGTTTCATCACTATCGTATTCGACTGAAGTCTTGGCACCAGAGTTATTGCCAGAAGAAATGTGAGTAGCTTTACCAGAATATAACCCACCACCCTGTCTTTCTGTTGATCTCATCGATTCACTCTTAGAATTATGTTGATCTAGAAAATTATAAGGTGAGAGGATAAGTAGCAATTTTATAAATGTAAATCTTTCTTTTTTTATTTCTAAAGAAATTTCGAATTTTCAACTAAGCAAAAAGGTAGGACAAGAACAAAGAGAAGATCATGCAATAAACCTTTTATCAATTAACAGTAATTACCCGCAGGAGACTTTATTCTACTTGAACAGAATTTACAGTATTAAAGAATGTAGAGCCACTGCAGATTAGGAATATCAAAATCTGCAAGTCTTGGTTCGATTTTAATAAAAGTTGGTGAAATTATAGTTTTGGCCTCAAAAGATTTTTTTTATTATTATACCATCAAGCCATTTCCCTTTCGGGGTAGACATTTCCGGTACCGATAATTGAATTTTGTTAAAATTTGAAGGCATTAGAGATAAAATGATACATTTTTAAACTATAAAATCTTAAATTAAAAATGATGAAATATTGCATGAAAAAATTCCGAACAAATGTTTGATTCAATTTTTCGTGAAAACCTCTCCTTTTAACTTTTGTTAAATTAGCATATAAAGATTTCTAATGAAATCGCCTGTTATTAAAAGAAAAAATTGATGAAGACTATTCTGGTTCCGCAGATAACATCACGTTCTGCCAGTGCGGCCACTCACAGACGATAGAAGCTGCAAATTTTGTCTTATCAGCTTGGAAAACTTTTTTCCATGCTCAGCGTGGGTTGAGTTTAGCATTTAGGGGTGCGTAAAGTAAAAAAAAATGTTATCTTAATGATAATTGTTACAAACAAATTCTATTAACAAACACAGTCTATTGTAGATTGCTCATTTGTGAAGGATATTTCGGCGTTAATATTACTTACTTTTATTGAGAAAGTAATACTTTATCAGAAGAATATGTCTCCCGATATTATTTCTTAATTTCAGAAACAAATTATGTAATGTAATTTCCATTATGAACATTTGAAGTCAACAAAAAATAATTTTATCTCTTAATTGTCCGAAATTTATGTTGCCAGCGAAATTTATAAAAATGTATTACGGACTATTTTTCATTTAATATTATTTGTAAAGTAAGATGATTTTATGCCTGTTAATGTCTACCGTGATCATTTGTTTATATAATTTTTTTCTAAATTTAATAAATAATATCGAATAATATATTTTTAACCATATAATTTAGGGACAACTAGGAGATAACATTTTTTTTTACTTCAAATGTCCACACTAGGCATTTTTTTACATTATTTGTTTCTAAAATTAACCAATAATATCGGAAAACATATTTTTGTCATCAAGTATCACTTTGTCGTTAAAAGTAAGTAATATTAGTGCCAAAATTTCCTTTACAAATGAGCAATCTATAATACTCAGTGTTTGTAAGTAGAACTTGTTTACGACAATTATCATTACAAGTCAACAATTTTTTTCATTTCACACACCCATAAGTGTTGAACTCAAGCCACGCTGAACATAGAAAAAAATTTTCCAAGACGATAAAACAAAATTTGCAGCTTCTATCGTTTGTGAGTGGCCGCACTGACAGCATGGTCTCACTAAAATGACGATATCTCTGGATCCATGAGAGTCTCCATCAATTATTTTTTAAAAGAAAGTTGATTTCATAAGGGATCTTTATATTCTAATTTAACAAAAAAATAAGACCGGAAAATTTCAAGAAAATTTGAATCCAAAATTTCATTGGACTTTTTTTCAGGCACTATTTCATAATTTTTAATTTAAGAATTTATTGTTTAAAAATGTAAAATCTCAACTCTAATACCTCCAAATTACAACAAAATTCAACCATTGGATCCGGAAATATAGATAATACAAAAAATCGAACACAAAACTTGAAAATGGGCTAACTTCCAACGTTTTGAAAATTTACAAAAATCCTTTGTCTCCAAAAAGTCTCTTATATAGCACTATAACTTTACCAAGTTGCATTGAAATCCAACGAAAACTTGCAGATTCTGATATTCCTGACGTGTACTTGCCCAGTAGTATTGAAATTAGAAGAATGTTATACATATATAGCAACTTAAATCGTTCTATCAGCCATAAATCCTAGTTTAATACTTCATATCCAGACACTTCTCGTTTTCTCGCAACTACTTGTGTTCGGAAGAACTTTCCTAACCTGGAAGAATACAACCTGTAATTTTCATTTCATAATTTTAGATTTTATTCAAACATTGCACACGCTTAAGTTTCTGTGATTTTATTTTTAGGTAAGCCTCTGCACTATTTACATGATTAAGACGATTTAAAATCACAAAAGCAACATACAGCGAAAATGTAATTAAGACAGTAAGTTAAAAAAAGAGGTTAAAGCAAAGTATCTATACGTAGGCAAATAAATATTTTATTATCTCAGAAAGAATACATTCGTTAATGTATAATATTATAGTACAGAAAACGCCATAATTCTTTATAGTAAATAATCAATTATACAGATCAAATTATTTATTTAGTATTACTAGATTCTGTATAGGTCACAAATAAAGTTTCATATCCAGATATTACCTATTTTTAGTTGTTTTTGACACACAGAAACAAAATTTTGATCATAAAAGTTAAACACGCAAAAAATCTCAAAATAATTATGGTTTGATTGTTGCATGGCTTACACGTTTATGTCGAACTAAGTCACTTGGCCAAATGTAACTTCGAGAACATTTGTCGCAGTCATAACTTGGTTTCGATGTCTGTAAGTGGCAAATGGTAATGTGGGACACCAAGTTAAATTTCATATTAGTTTTATATCCACAAATATCGCAAAAGAAGCGTTGTCTAACTGCTGCATGTTCTAGTCGTTTATGCCGATTTAAGTGACTTAACGAAGTACAGCTTTTCGAGCACTTGTTGCAATTATGCTTTGATTTCGATGTCTTTAAGTTTGTCTTATTATGTACTTCACGCAAGTGCCTATGCAGGTTAAATTTCCGTTTAAATGATTTTTCGCAGATTTTACATCTGAACTGTAGCCCGACGTCGCATTCATATTTTATATGGTGATTCAAATGACCTCTCCGTTTATAACTGCGGGTACACTTTTCGCATGTGTGCTTCTTTTCCTGTTCTGATTCCAGAATTGTCTGCTTCCTTATGGTCTGCCGTTTGGGTTTAACCTCCAAAATATCATATTTTTCTATTTTTACGGTACAAAATTCTGACTTATTTGATTTATTTCCTTTATGGGCTGTAATTGTCCAGGTATCTGAAAATTTAACAAAATGTAATATGCAGTTGCATTTTTAAAGTTCCATTAAGGTTATTTCAATTAAAATAGTCATACCTTGGACGATTTCTTCCTTGATTTCCAAAGTTTCATCATTATCATATTCGACTAAAGTCTTGGCACCAGAGTTATTGTGACAAGAAATGTAATTAGTTGTACAAGAATACGGCCCATCTACTCTTTCGGTTGATTTTCTCGAATCAGTCTTGGAATTCTGTTGATCTAGAAAATTATAAAGTGAAAGGATAAATAAGAATTTCATAAATCTCAATCTTTCGTTTTTCATTTCTAAAGGAATTTCGAATTTCCAACTAAACTAAAAGGTAGGACGAGAACAAAGAGAAGATCAGGCAATACATCTTCACTCAATTAACAGTAATTACCCACAGAAGACTATATTCTACTTGGACAGAATTTACAGTATTAAAAAATGTGGGACCACTAGAGGTTAGGAATATCAAAATTTACAAGTCTTTGTTGGATTTTAATAAAGGTTTAATAAAAGTTTTGGCCTCAAAGGATTTTTTAAATATTCAAAATTATGGGAGTTACGCTCTAGTGTAAATTAAAAATTGTGCAATATTGCCTAAAAAAATCGGAACAAATTTTTCATTCAATTTTTCTTGAAATTTTCCCCTTTTTCTTTTTTTTTTAATTATGATACAAAGATTCCTTATGAAATCAACTTTCATTAAAAGAAAAAATTCATGAAGAGTATTCTGGTTTCGAAGATGACGTCATTTTAGTGAGTCCATTCGCTTATTTAGAATCTTAATGATAATTGTTATAAACAAATTCTATCAACAAACAAGGTATATTGTAGATTGCTCTTTTGTGAAGGGTATTTCGGCATTAATATTACTTACTTTTATCTAGAAAGTAATACTTGATCAGAAAAATATGTCTCCCGATATTATTTGTTAATTTCAGAAACAAATGATATAATACAATTTCCATTACGAACATTTGAAGTCAACCAAAAATAATTTTATCTCTCAATTGTCCTAAATTTATGTTGCCCGCGAGATTTATAAAAATTTAGTACGGCAAGTTTGTCAATTAGTATTATTTGTAAATTTTATAAAAATTTTGCATAAACAATTGTTAGCCAGTGTTAACAGTAACATGATTTTATGCCTTTTAATGTCTACCGTGATCATTTGTTTATAAAATGTGTTTCTAAATTTAATAAATAATATCGAATACTATATTTTCAACCATATAATTTAGGGAAAACTAGGAGATAACATTTTTTTGCTTTAAATGTCGACACTAGGCATTTTTTTACATTATTTGTTTCCAAAATTAGGAAATAATATCGGAAGACATATGTTTGGCATCAAGTATCACTTTGTCGTTAAAAGTAAGTAATATTAATGCCAAAATATCCTTTACAAATGAGCAATCTACAATATTGAGTGTATCTAAATAGAGCTTGTTTACAACAATTATCAATTAAAGTCAACAATTTTTTTTTTATTTCACACACCCCTAAGTATTGAACCCAAGCCACGCTAAGCATGGAAAGAACATGAGTGAGTGGCCGCACTGACACATACTAAAATGACGATATCTCTGGAACCATCAGAGTCTCCATCAATTATTTTTTAAATGAAAGGTGATTTCAGAAGGGATCTTTAATCTTTATATTCTAATTCATCAAAAATTACAACGGGAAAATTTCAAGAAAAATTGAATCAAAAATTTGTTTGGACTATTTTTCAGGCAATATTATATCATTTTCAATTTAAGATTCTATAGTTTAAAAATGTAAAATTTCAACTCTAATACCTCCAAATTACAACAAGATTCAATCATTGGTTTCGGAAATGTAGATAATCAAAAAAAATCTCACACAAAAATTGAAAAGGGGGTAACTCCCAACGTTTTGAAAATTTAGAAAAATCCTTTGTGTCCAAAAAGTCTACCATATAGCACTATAATTTTACCAAGTTGCATTAAAATCGAACAAACATTTGCAGATTCCGATATTCCGGACGAGTACTCACCCAGTAGTATTCAAATAAAAAAAATGTTCTACACATAACTACTTAAATCGTTCTATCGGCCATAAATCGAAGTTTAATAATTTGTATCCAGACACTTCTCGTTTTCTCGCAACTAGTTCTTTCCGGAACAACTTTCTTGATCCAGAAGAATACAATCTATAATTTTTATTAAAAATTTTTTAGATTTTATTCAAACATTTTACACGCATAAATTTCTGTCGTTTTATTTCTAGATAAGCCTCTGCACTATTTACATGATTAAGAAGATTCACAATCACAAAAGCATCATACAGCGAAAATGTAATTAAGATAGTAAGTTAAAAAAGAGGTTAAAACCAAGTATCTATATCCTAGGCAAATGAATATTTTATTATCTCAGAAAGAATACATTCGTTAATGTATAATATTTTAGTACATAAAATGCCATAAGTCTTTGTAGTAAATAATCAATCATACAGATCAAATTATTTATTTAGTATTGCTACATTCTTTATAGGTCACAAATAAAGTATTATATCCAGATGTTGCCTAACTTTAGTTGTTTTTGACACACAGAAACAAAATTTTCATCATAAAAGTTAAACAGCTATAACAAACTTTCTTCAATATCATTATTGAGTAATTAGCACTCGATGGTAAAAACAAAATAAAATGTTTATTTGATTTATGCCCCGAAAAATCGCATGTGTAACTTTGAGAGCATTTGTAGCGGATTTAAATATCTATGCGTGTGCAGTGAAGCTATGTGTGTTACCATGTTATCTTTCATATTCGATTTATATTCGCGAAAAATCTCAAAATAATTATGGTTTGATTGTTGCATGGTTTACACGTTTATGTCGATTTAAGTCACTTGGCCAAATGTAACTTCGAGAACATTTGTCGCAGTCATAACTTGGTTTCGATGTCTGTACGTGGCGAACAGTAATGTGGGCTGCCAAGTTACCTTTCATATTCGTATTATACCCGCAAATATCGCAAAAAAATTGTGGTCTTAGTGCTGCATGTTCTACTCGTTTATGCCGATTTAACTCACCTACCGAAGTGTAACTTTGCGAGCATTTGTTGCAATTATGGCTTGATTTCGATGTCTGTAAGTTTGCCTTAATATGTACTTGACGAAAGTGCCTACTCACGTTACATTTCCGTTTAAACGGTTTTTCACAGATTTTACATCTGAACTGTAAGCCGACGTCGCATTCGTATCTTATATGTTGATTCAAATGACTTCTCCGTTTATAGCTGCGGGCACACTTTTCGCATGTGTGCTTCTTTTCCTGTTCTGATTCCTGAATTTTCTGCTTCTTTATGGTCTGCGGTTTGGGTTCAATCTCCAAAATATCATCTTCTTCTATGTATACGGTACAAAATTTTGACTGATTTGATTTATTTCCTTTATGGACTGTAATTGTTTCTATATCTGAAACTTTAACAAAATGTAATATGCAATTTTCATTTTTAAAGTTCTATTATGGTTATTTTAATTAAAATAGTCAAACCTTGGACGATTTCTTCTTTGATTTCCAAAAGGTCATCAAAGTCGTATTGAATAGTCTTATCGCCAGAAGAAACATGAATAGTTGCACAAGAATATGGCCAACCATCTGCTCTTTCTATTGATTTCCTTGAATCAGTATTGGGATTCTGATGATCTAGAAAATTATAAAGTGAAAGTTACAAATAGCAATTTTATAAACTTAAATATTTCGTTTTCCATTTCTAAAGGAAATTCGAATTCCCGGTGAGAAGGCTTGAATAGAATAGAATTAAAAATTTAAGGTTTCAGCGTGAAAGTAGAGATAATCCTATTATTTTTAATACCTGATTTTCCCTTCAGGCTTCAATGTGTAAAAAAGTAATAAGTGGATCAGAAATGTAATTCCCTTCTATCCACATAGTGTTAATGACTCTCTTTCCTATTCCAAAAAGAAGGTTAGTTATGAAGTGTGTTCAATTCAGTTTAATTCATTCGCGAAATGTGTACATTGAATTTTCTGAAGGACCGGTTTTTGAATTTAAGTTAGGAAGGGTCTATAACAGTGAATTCAAGTTTACATTGCAGAGAGATGGTGTGACTTCAATTCAAGAAATCTGAATTGATTTTATATGAAACGTATTATCCTCAATTCCAAATGGTATAACTGAATTGAATGAAATAGAATTTGTCATGCCGAGATACCAAAAAGAATTTATTGATTCTGAAAACATTAATTAACTTGAATAATTAATTAAATAATTATTTAACTAATTTCCTTTAATTAATTTTTGAATTTTCCCTTGTCCTTCTACTACTTTTGGTATTAGATAGGTAGAAATTTATATTTTGCAAACTGTATTGAAAGGTATAGCAGTTGCTTCTTTCTAATTACTGTTTCTGGTTTAAGAGAATGAAGGGAAAGTCAGGTATTAACATGAATTGAAATTTTCAATCCTATTCTATTCAAGCCTTCTTACCGGGTTTCCAAAAATAAAAAAAAATGAAAAGATAGGACGAGCACAAAGAGAAGATCATGCAGTACAACTTCAGGCAATTAACAGTAATTACCTACAGCGGACTATATTCTACTTGGACAGAATTTATATCATGAATGAATGTAGTATTAAGATTTAAACAAATGTTATACATATAAAAATTTTAAACTTTTTATCAGCCATAAATCCCAATTTACTATTTTGTATCCAAAAACTTCTCATTTCCTCGTAACTAGTTGTTTTTGGTGAAATTTCTTGCCATGAAAAAATAAGATATGTAACTCTCATTTTGCAATGTTACTAAATTTTAAAAATGCATAAGTTTGTGTTTCTGTAATTTTATTTCGAGGTGCCCCTGCACTATTGATGATTAACAAGATCGACAATTAGAAAACTAGCATACAGCAAAAATATAATTGAGATAGTAAGTTAAAACAGAGGTTAAAACAAAGTATATATGTCTTAGGCAAATGAATATTTTATTGTCTCAGAATAGGATACATTCGTTAATGTATAATATTATAGTCTAGAAAATGTCATAGTTCTTTATAGTAAGCAATAAATCATACAGATCAAATAAAGTATTGTTTGACTCGAAGGTCATAAGCAAAGTCTTATAACTAGACGTTAACTAACTTTACTTATTTTTGACACACAGAAACAAAATTTTCATCATAAATGTTATACAGCCTATAACCTACTTTCTTCAATATCATTACTGAGTAGTTACCACCTGCTGGTAAATATAAAATAAAATGGTTATTTGATTTAGGTCCTTAAAATTCGCAACTAAATTGTGGTTTGATTGCCGCATGTACTGAACGTTTATGTCGACGTAAAGCACTTAACCACTTGTAACTTCGAGAGCATTCGAGAACTATGTTATATCCGCGAAAAAATCTTAAAATAACTATTGTTTGGTTTTTGCATGGTTTAAACGTTTATGTCGATTTAAATCACTTGGCCAAATGTAACTTCGAGAACATTTATCGCAGTCATAACTTGGTTTCGATGTCTGTAAGTGGCGAACAGTAATGTGGTCTGCCAAGTTACCTTTCATATTTGTTTTGTATCCGCAAGTATCGCAAAATAATTGTCGTCTGACTGGTGGATGTTCTACCTGTTTATGTCGATTCAAGTCAGCTAACGAAGTGTAACTTCGCGAACATTTTTTGCAATTATGTCTTGATTGCGATGTCTGTAAGTTTGTCTTAATATGTACTTGACGCAAGTGTCTAGTCATGTCACCTTTCCGTTTAAATTGTTTTTCGCAGAATTTACAATCGAACTGTAGCCTACTCTCGCATTCGTATTTTAAATGTTGATTCAAATGACTTTTCTGTTTATAGCTGCGGGCACACTTTTCGCATGTGTGCTTCTTTTCCTGTTCTGATTTCTGAATTGTCTGCTTCTTTATGGTCTGCTGTTTGGGCTTAACCTCCTCCAAAATATCATCTTCTTTTAAATACACGGTACAAAATTTTGACTTATTTGATTTATTCCCCTTAGGGACTGCAATTGTTTCTGGATCTGAAAATTTAATAAAACATAGTATGCAGTTGCTTTTGCATAGTTTTATTTAAGCTATTTTAATTAAAATATCCATACCTTCGATGAGTTCTTCCTTGATATCTAAAGGGTCATTAATGTCGTATTCAATAGTCGTTGCACCAGACTTATGGGCAGAAGCGATTTGAGTAGTTGTAGACGAATATAGCCCACCGATCGGTCTTTCTGTCGATTTTTTCAAATCAGTCTTGGAATTCTGTGGATCTAGAAAATTAAAAAGTGAAGGTTACAAATAGCAATTTTATTAATTTAAATCTTTCGTTTTCCGTTTATAAAGGGAATTTTAATTTCCAACCAAAGAGAAATATAAGACGAGCACAACGAGAAGATCATGCAGTACACCTTCAGTCAATTAACAGTAATTACCCACAGCAGACTACATTCAACTTGGACAGAATTTAGAGTATAAATAAGTGTCGTACATATAACAATTTAAAACTTGCTATCAGCCATAAATCCTAATTTATTATTTTATATCCAAAAACTTCTCGTTTCCTCGTAAGTAGTTGCTTTCGGAGAAATTTCATGCAACGAAAAAATAAGACGTGTAATTTTCATTTGCTATGTTATCAAATTAAAAAAATTGACACGTTTACATTTCTGTAATTTTATTTCTAGGTGAACCCTGCACTATTTTATGATTCAGAAAATCGACAATTACAAAAGCATCATGCAGAACAAATGTAATTAAGATAGTAAGTCAAAACCGAGGTTAAAATGAAGTATCTATATCTTAGGCAAATTAACATTTTATTGTCTCAGAACATTCCTTAATGTATAATATTATAGTACAGAAAAAGCCATAATTCTTTACAGTAAATATATTGTTTTATTTTTCATAGTTCATAAATAAAGTATTACATCTAGATGTTAACTAACTTTACTTATTTGTGACACACAGAAACAAAATTTTCATCATAAAAGTTATATAGCTATAACCTACTTTCTTCAATCTCTTTATTGAGTAGTTAACACCTGCTGGTAAATCGAAAATAAAATGGTTATTTTATTTATGTCCTTAAAAATCTAAAAATAATTGTGGGTTGATTATTGCACAGTCTAAATCTTTATGTATTTTAAATGTTCATTTAAATCACTTTTCCGTTTATAACTGCGGGCACATTTTTCGCATCTGTACTGCACTTCCTGTTTTGATTCCTGAATTTCTTGCTTCTTTAGTGTCCGCATTTGATGCTTAACAGCCAAAAAGT
>CAKNWT010085146.1:0-15759 GCA_932066315.1 Andricus coriarius | reverse complement strand
TTAAAGGGTTTCATATTGAATTTTAGGCTGTGTAGTCTGAAATATTAAAATTTTTTATTATATTTAGAATTTTTTGGTTTTCTAGTTCCTATTATAAAGCATCGAATTATAAATACGGCAATTAAGTATCAGAGGTTTATTTATTTAGCTTGTAATAAAATGGATTGCAATCTGTCTGAGCATTACTTGCAAAATTGATTTTAGCAATTGTTACCTTAGTTTTCAAACCCGAATTCAGCAATAGAATTTCATTTAATTACGTAAATACAAGCCGATAAATTAAATGTGTAATGGAATCGAAATTGTTGAATTTTGTATTGACATTGCAGGCCTCTTTTTCTCTGAACAGTAGTCACTTTTAAGCTTAAATTAGTCACTTTTTCCATTTTTTTTTCAAGTATATTAGTCTCTGGCAGCCTTGATATAAGAATATTATAAATAAAAATGATTGTATTGACCTTTGAATATGATTTTAGGTTGAAAACAGCCTTTGTGAAGGCATTACAACAGGAGCAGGAGATAGAGCAAAGATTAGCACAAGCAGCGTGTCCGAGTCCGAGCCCGGATCCGCCGACGCCGAAACCAATTCCAAAGGCACCGACTCCTACTAGAAGAGTTGCGACGCCACCAGCTCCACCTCCACAGATACCTCAGGCGCCTCCACCGGCGCCAACACCTCCAGCTCCGAAACTTCAGGAACATCCTCTAGTGAAGCTGGCAGAAAGTGGAAAGTTCAGTCCCCATCATGCAGCAGCTGCAGCGGCTTTACAACAACAGTTGTTTAGAGGTATGTTTTGTTCCTGAATCATTTTCCCGGTCATTAAAATTTAAAAATTCAAGCCTTCAAAATAAAACTTTAAATTTTAGGTATTCATAACTGAATTGTAGGCTAAAGCATTTAAGGTGGAACAATAATTCTTAAATTTTAGAAATTATATTCAGAATTTGAAAACCAAATTTTTTAATCGCAAGCAAAGAAATATAGCGAACTCTTGCCTATTTAAAGGGCTGCGAAACGTAAACATTTACGTATTTCAAGGTTGGAGGGGCCCCCACGTCCACCGCGAGTCATCGCGCAAATATGCTGTAAGCATATTTGCTTATCATGCATGTCAGTATTTTTCAAGTGTTTTTGTTGACGTACTACGTGACAAATATAACATTTACTTGAAATAGTACAATTTGCCAACTAAAAATCAGTATAATAGAATCAAAAAATTACTAATATTTCGTGGACTATTGAGTATTGTAGCCTGACGTCACGATGATGCTACGATGGGTGGAAATGTCAGGAAGGTTAGCATAGTGGGTACATTTTTACATGGGACTGCATACGCCTTTTTGGAGAAAATATTCTAAACGTAAAAGTTAGTTATAAATGTCTGAATAGTAATATTTTTCAAGTGTAGAATGCATTTGCGCAATTCTATATCATCCTTTTATCGGTTGAAGACCACTAACACTTAAAAACCACCCTTAATACAAATTACGCACAAATTGAAAATCTGTCCATATCATAATTGAGAGTTCATTGAAGGCTCTCTTGATGCCCTATTCCTATTGCCAACTTTAATGCGTTCAGCCAGCGTATTCTCTGTTCTTTTTGTCAAAAGCAGAGCATTAAATTGATCAATAGGGCATTAATTTAGTCTTAAACGAGCCATCTATGATGATATGGGTCATAACTCGCTAAAATGTAACTTTCACTTGTGGTTACGGCAACTCAACGTAAATCCAGCCTAACTCTCGATTTTTAATAATAAGTGAGTCCTTAATTACTCTCTAAATTTGAACCAGTAAGAAATTTAGCACTAATTGAAATCAGTAAGGATTTTAACTGAAAATTAGTGAAATATCAATTATTCAAATGTAGATAGTATGGTATTAAAAGAAATATGATAAAGTCAATACTTGCTTTATTTTCACGTATAACCTTAGCGTTCAGCCAGCATAATCCCTGGGTTTTTTTTTTTTAAAGCAGAGCATTCAAATTGGTAATAGGGCATTAGATTAGAGTTTAATGAGCCCTCACATATGCTATGGACAGATTTGCATAATTTTTATTAAGGGTGGTTTTTGAGTGGCACGGGTTGATTTTGGAAGATGTGTTTTCGTGGTTTTGGAGAGCTATAAATGAGCCCTTAATTGTGGTAATAGGGCATTCAATTAGCCTTAAATGAGCCCTCAAATATGTAATATGTTTTAACTCGATTCGCATATGTGGTTACGTTAGCTTGACGTTAAGCTAGCGTAACCCGCGGTTTTTCTTGAAATATTGGAGCATTAAATTTGGCAAAGGGGCATTAAATTAGCCTTAAATGAGCCTTTAATTATCAAATAGGTTTTAACTCGATTCGAACGTGTGGTTACGTCAGCTTAACATACCTCTGAAAAGTGAGCGTTAGATAGCCCTTTACCGAACCGTCCAGCATGAACTTCCCCTCACCTTGTTCCCCTTCCACTAGACATGCAAATTGTTTTTGACCTTTGCCCAGATGGTGCGCAGAGATTTAAAAAAAACCGCCATTATTTATTGGTGCGTAAATGTCCACTGCACAACTTCACTACCCCTTTGAGCGACCTCGATAATCCGAACACTCCCCCCGAAAAGTTCATAGAATCGAGGTCCGACTGTATATGGTTGATTCTCTGTATTAAGGTAACTTTTGATAGAAGCAACTTTTTTGCAAACATATTCTCAAATATATTTTTTTTGTATGACGCCTATTCATTGGTGCTAGAATAAGCAATTATTAAAATATTTGAGCTTTAAAATATTTTTTTCAATTTTTTTAAACAATTTTTTGACAGAGTTATCGGTTCTCTATTAGAATTTATATTCATGGACCGATTTCTATTGAAGTGAGTTTTCTAAACTTGTTTGGGTCGCTGATTTCGAATTTTACAACAGAATTTCAGAATTCAAGATGGCTGATCCAATATTGCGAATCAAATGTTCCAAAACAGTCACCATTTGATCAAAATGGGTATCCTACGGTTTTTAGGTCGCTGAATACAAATATAATAATAGAATTTTTAGCACAAAATAGCTTATCCAATATTTCATAATTATTAATAAATTTTTGTTAAGAAACACAATAATTTGTTTAAATTAAAAAACATAAATAAATTCTTTAAAACGCTTTCAAAACATAAATTATATTTTCACGTAAACTGACATATGTCAGTACGTTCTTTTAGTCTAATATGGCTTACAGCAGAGGAATGCGTCTCTAAAGCATGGATTTATTTTTTCGTAAGTCTCTTTCTTACCTTTGCCAACATTTTTATCCTTTTTTTTAATCAGTTGACCAATACTGAAATGGCGGCATCTTACTAAATAAACAGACTCCATCACACAAATACACTGAAATACAAGTAGTCGAAACTGACAGCTCAGAGCCGCATCAAAGCTCATGGAGCGAGGCCCCAAATTATTATTAATCTTTACCTTCGAACTTTTACATGACAAAATGCATTACATATTTCATTCCTTAACAATTTCAAGTATTTCAGAAGAGAATAATGTTATTAGGATGCTTTGTTTAATAAACGATCATGAGACACATGGTGAACCTACTTGTGTTTCAGCCCTGACTTTGAATTCTGTGACGTGCGATTACAGGACGTGTAATG
This sequence comes from Andricus coriarius, assembly GCA_932066315.1. Classification (NCBI taxonomy): domain Eukaryota; kingdom Metazoa; phylum Arthropoda; class Insecta; order Hymenoptera; family Cynipidae; genus Andricus; species Andricus coriarius. The sequence continues at coordinate 12,123 of CAKNWT010085146.1, read as the reverse complement.
TCAAACAACAAAACATTGATTGTACTTGTTTAAAATAATAAATTGAAAAGTCCTTTGGGACAATTATTCACTATTCCTCCCTTTAAAGATGTGTTAGGTTACAATTAATATATTTTCCCGAAAAGTGTCCAAATTACCTGGAGCGTGTAATGACACATAATAAAAATACGCTAAAGTTTAACACGTTTTATGTTGGTTTAAAGATAAATCTTTTAAATGCTACCATCGATGCATACACAGATGTGATACTTACACTTATTTATTAAAGAATTACATTAATACCGATTAAAATAACAAAAAAATCTGCCCGCTGTCCATTTTTTTAGCTCTTTCTGCGCTGTGATCCGTGTAATTTTAAATTCAGAATTGCTACAAGACTATCTCAAAGTCCCAAAAATGAATTTAGTACTCTACGGCGAATTTTATATTTGCGAATTGATATTAGTTGATTTTTTTACTAATCAAAAATATAGTTATAATACCGGAATTTTAAAAACTTTAAAAATAATATTAATAATCAGTGTTTGATGACTATTGTTTATAATTCAATATTGCGGCCAGTCGCCAATATAAACTTTTAATCTTTCCCCTATTTTTCCCCGTTTTCTGGAAAAAATGATCCTATTTCCCCTTGTTGAGCTCTTTTTTACGCTGTAATTCCTGAACGAATAATAGTACATAATTAATTAATAATTTATTTAATTTGTCGACCAGTAGAATGTGTTGAAATTGAATTTTTTTATTGTTAATGGTCAATGTAATACTGATATAAAATAAAAATTATATTCTTTTTTCAGAATTGGCGAAGAATCCAGTCCCAGGATTACCACCTCACCAACCGCTTCCAGCGCACATGATGCAACCCTTCAATCCACTTCTTTACCCCTATCAGCTGGCAATGGCGCAAGCCGCCAGCGGCAAAGGTCTCGTCGAACTTCAGCGACAAGCCCAGGATCTCCAACGGCAGTACCTGCTCGACATGATCCCATCTCAAGCATCACAGGCACAAAGTAGCCAAGCTCCACCCAGAGCTCATCCTCACAATTGGAAGACGTAACCGGACGTGTTCGGTTAACCCTGGAAGCTCAGTGTTTCAAGCTGGTAAAGCCGAACGGCCAAATGAAATGGAAGTTAATTGAGGCCTTTTTAGTTCAAATTGCAAACTTCGGCGAAAGTTCTGAAGTCATACCACTGAACGGATTCACCTGGCTCTTTCTTGAGGAATCAATTTATCTTCAAGGAGAAACTTAAGTTCCTTATATAAGAAAAGCTAAAAATTCTTTCCCCGGAATATGGTGCTCCGAGTGTAATTAGCGACGATGACAACTTTGAATTGAAAAAACTCAATCCGCAGTGCATAATGAGAACAAGCGTGAGTGAATATATTAATTTGAATTACCTACGCAATAGAGATAGGGAACCTTTGTACGCTAGGGATGTAATAAGTGTGACATTGTGACATAAACGATCGATAGGTTGATTCTTTCGCAGTTAACGTTTATCACGTAAAACCGCGACCCTAGGAACTGAACTGAGAGAACGTTTTCTAGACTCGTTTTAAGATTAAGTAGATTTTTCTCGCTGGTTTCAATAATACGCCTGAGAAGGCGGTACCTGTACTCTGTGTATATCTCTACTTTCTCTGAACTGTGAGTATTTTTAAGGCAAACTTAAATGTACGAAAGGAGAGTGTGACTGTGATGTTTCTGGGATCGAGATTAGCTAAAAGTTTTTTTAAAAAGCTGTGACAAGAATACCTCTCTTGCGCACAAAATCGAGGTAATTTCAAGTACAGATTTATCATCCCAATCATGAATTGAAAAAATAATAAATCCAGTGCCAGAGCATCGAACCGATTAAAGAGACTTATTTTTATTTAACTCTATTTTTGATGAACCTAAATGCGCTTTTCGTTAGCAGTATTGCGGTAAAAAGTCTAAAAAAAAGAGTGTTCAAAAAAGTTTAGGTAGTTCTTTGGAAGTGTCGCGTCAATTTGTATATGATAGGTGGGAAATATTTTTCTAAAACGTTGCAAAAAGAATTTGGCAATACTGCTCGCCTAAACCGATGCAACTCAACGTTCTCCCTCGCTTCTTCCAAAAAATTGTGGTCTTCAATGTTTATTTATAAAAGAGAAATGGTAGCTCATAGGTTAGGTAATATTCCTCCTAATGTTTGTTTTTTTTTGTTAGTCTAAGACGAGTGAGGCGAATCGTTTCGAAATTCGTATTATTATTTAATTTAAAAGATGTATATAATTGTGTATTGAATTGATTTTAAAGTATAATTGGTCTACGATGAATGGGTTTGTTTGAAATGAGTGGATTCGTCGTATAATTGTTAGATATTTTAAAATGTTTTCTCAGGTTCGATGCTCTCTCTCTTTGTAAGATGATAAATGGATTGTACTTGTCACCCGGTCAGGTTTACAAAAATCTTGGGTTTTATTGAACCAAGTAATTTGATACACTTCTGACAATTGTTCTGCACATAAGACTTAAACTTCCAGCACTCGTCCCATGCGATCCCCGATGTTTCTTGAGTGGATCACTTTGATCCACTCGTTTTTAATCCTTCGCCATACGTGTCCGATTCACTAAATAGTACTGTTAGTCTCGACATTTCTCGGTATATGATACAATTAAATAAACTAAAATAGCATAATCATCTCTCTTTGTACTATGCAATAGATTTCAAACTCGTAAGTACTCCGTAATATAAATATACCGTATACATCTACGAGTGCATAATAGATAAAAGATCTCTGTGTTTGTGTGGCTAGGAATATTTCTAGATTTCGATCATCGCGTGACAAAAAAAAGTGTGTGAAAGAGAGAGAGAGATAGAAAGAATGAGAAAAAATAGAGTGTGCAAGGAGAGAATGGGGGACAATTGTGAATTGAAAATCAACCCCGAAAAAGTGTTCGTTGTACTTTTTCAAATATTTCGCCCGTACACTTGCCAAAAGTGTAAAAAAATCGATTATTTATAGTCGAGGCGGCAGAAGGCTATTTTATTTCCTAAGAAAGAATTTAGTTTGTCGATGGTTTGGGTAAGCAAAAGAAACACGTCTGGCTCAATTTCACAAACGATGTTTTCTTTCGTAGTCACCTCCCCTCACCTCCAGAAAAAACGACTTCAGGTCCAGATATGAAATTAGAAAATAGAAATTATTCTGATCGTATTTATTCTGACGTGCTTGTTTCAGTTCTAGAATTGCGAGAAATTTAACAGTACAACCGAAATGTGATATTTGTTGTAAAAAATCTCGGAATTCTCACTTTCAGTGCCGTCTTGAGTCCCAAACCGTTTGTTTCTATACTCAGTATGTCTAGAAATTCTCGAATGTTGAATAATGAAGAAAGATGAGGAATAAAGTCTTGTCGATTATTATAAAAGTGTTGAGTTTATTTAGATTTGCAGACATAATTAAACTTAGGTGCGATAATTTATTTAATTCCTTGCGAGTGAAACGGTTTGAAACCAGTTTTGCGAGTAGACAGATGATTAGAAATCCAAAGTTATGCAACCTATTCATTAAATTGGGATATTCATGACCTGGCTTAACTATTTTCTTTACTACTAGATTTTAAAGTACGAAATCAACTTGCAGCGAAAGCAGGCTTCACATTCTTCCCCCTTCTACCTTCTTTTCCCCTTTATCATGCTTCTTCAATAGAACACAATAAGAAAATCCAACTAATTTTGGTTGAAACTTAATTCTTTTTGGTTAAAAAGTCTAGTATTATATGGCTGTTTGAATCAAATATTCAACTATTTGGTTGAAAATACAATAGGGGGTTTATTACGCAACTTTCTAATTTATTTTCACTGCAAGAAAAATGAAAGAAACCATGGATACAGATAAACAATTGAAACAATTAAAGTAATTTTTTTGGTCGAAAATTCAACTATTTTGTTGTAAATGCAACGTATTGTTTGAAAAAATATATATTTTTCCATATAATTCTACTATTCGGTTGAAAATTTATCTCTCTTGGTTGAAAATTAGTCTTTTTCGGTTTAAAAGTCAACTTTTCTAAAACATTCGACTTTTTAGCTTGAAAACTCAACTCCTCTGTTGAAAATTCATCTCTTGTAGTAGGAAATTCATCTCTTTTTGTTGAAATTTCAGCTACTTTGTTGAAAATCTATATGTTTTGATTGAGGATTCAACTATTTTGTTAAAAAATCGTCTTGTTTGGTTGTATTCGACTGTTTTTGATTTAAAAAAAAAAACTTCTTTGGTCGAAATATCAACCATTACATTTTACGGTGAGAATTTTCGTTGTTGAAATTCAATCATACTTGGTTGAAAGTGGAAGTACTTTGCTAAATAATCATTTTATTTGTTGAATATTTATTCCAGTTAAAAGTTCATATCGTTGGTTGAAAAATGGACTATTTTCTGGAAAATTCGTATTTTTTTGTTAAATATTAATCTGTTTAACGGATAATATCACTATTCCATTTCCATTTTTTGGTTAAAAATTGGTCTTTCTTAGATGAAAACTCAACTATTTGGTTACAAATTCACGTTTTTTATTGAAAAGTCGTCTTCTTTGGTTGAAAATTCAACTGTACTTAGTTGAAAGTTGAAGTACTTTATTAAACATTTTTTTTTTAAATTAACCATTCCAGTTCAAATTTTATCTTTATGGTTGAAAAATACAGTATTTTGTTAAAAATTAATTTTTGTTTGTTTAAAAATTTAACTTTTGTTCATAAGTTTTTTTGTTTGAAAATGAATTTTTTCAACTGAAAATTTAACTATTCCATTTTTGGTTGAAAATGGATCTTTTATAGTTGAAAAATCTTGTATTTTGTTTAAAAAATCGTCTGTTTTTGATAGAAAATAAATGTTCTTTTTTTAAAATTCAATTACTTAGGTAAACATGATTTTGTTATTTAAATTCATATTTTCGGATTGAAAATTCAACTGTTTTGTTAAAAATACAATTATTTTGTTGAAAATTAGTATTGTTTGGATGAATTCAACTCTTTCTAGCATAAAGTCTTCTTGAGTGGAAATATGGACTATTACATTTTTCGTTGAGAATTTATGTTTTTCGAATAAAAATTCATCTACTTTGTTAAAATTTGAACTGCTTTGTTGAAAATTCATTTTTTTTATGTTTAGATTCATCATTTCAGTTAAAAATTAAATATTTTGTTGAACATTCGTTTCATATCGAATGCAATATATTACGTACAATAATTTTATTTGAAAGAATGTATTCCCCTATTTTCGTTAAAAAATTTCTCTATTTCCCCTGTTTTTACACCATTTTAGGCTGAGAAGTATGCTAATGCAACAGATTGTTTATACTAGACATTTTATTTGGTTGCTACTTGCATTTTGAATGGCTCATTTTTGGAAAAATAATAGACAAACTTAGTATGGTTGAAGTTTCTTGTTTTGGTAGAAAAATGCGAATCAGGTCTCGAAAAATCGAGTTGTCGTTTATGTTGATTTTTCTGAGTGCCTGGTTACAGTTTTCTCTCATAAGTGTGCAAGGAAAACCAGTCTGTGGTTGAATTATCGAGTAGATTTGTTTGTTTTTCGTTGAGCTGGCTTAGGCATTTTTTGAAATTCTTAGCGCAAAACGGATAGAGCGTTGGTTGATCACAATTTCTACAAGCAGCTGCCAAATGCGAACAACACCTTGAACTTTCCCGACAACAGGAGGACCAAAGTTCCGGTCCAGCTGCAGAACAATTATGGCAGAAGCAGTCACCTGGAAAATGGAAATGTGGTCAAAATTTTCGTTTTATCCGTTTATAGTTAACAGTTAAGAGGGAATCATTTCAGTAGGTTAATCTAAAATTAATTAAAATCTGAATTTCATTTTTAATTTAAATATTTTTAACCGCGAAAGAGATTAAATGAATTTTAAATGGGTGAAGGTACGTTAAAGGATTTGAAGCGGAGGCAGGGAGAAAGAAAAAGGAATAATTTGTTCGCTACCTTCTTCGAGAACTGGTCAAGGATGTTCTTTTTCAATTCTTTCAGCTTTCATGAATACTAAATTTTAAAAACGGGGCTTGACATCTCGTTCGCCTTTTATTAATTTCCTGTCATTATTCATATTTTACGAATTATTAGTCTTTAATTCAATTCGCTATTCTCTCTGGGTAAATAATTAATTGAACTACGGAATTTTAATTATAAAAATGTATTCTAGATTTAGTAGTGAAAATATTTTATTTGCTAAATAATAGATCTAGTAAAATCTAAATGGCAAATCTGGGATGTTATCACTTTTTTTAAGCAATTAAATATGTGCTGGCACTTTCGAAAATACTTTTTAAACAAGAATTCCGTCTTTATACATATAAACTTCTAGAATTTCTCCGTGAGGTAGAAATGACTTAACTTTTATGTGTGATTATCTAAGTTTAAAAAAATGTTTAATGGAGAATACAGTAATCCTGAGAAGAAACTAAAACCTGTTTAATGCTATTTCTCGGGAGACATATTCGGAGGATTGCTCAATTAAAAGTTTAAAACACGAGTTCTCTTTCGGTCTATCGATGACCAATTACTTGTGTATATATGTATATTATATGTTATACATTTTAAAATTCCAGGTGAAATCGTTAAAAGAACATTCAACCTGATATTCAAACTTGATTATTTAATCACTAAATCCGATGTTTCTTTCGTAATTTGATATTTCATATACTTTAATGATATTGATAAGGTGAAATTCTTGATTAAAGTTTGAGAATTAAATTAATTATAATACAAATGTCATTACAATATTAATATTCTTGTAATTTATTTGAAAACTTTAGGGACGACTGAAAAATCCCGAAAAATAAAATTCCCTACCCTGTAAAATTCCTTAATTGGGAAATTCTCGGATAATAATATTTCCGACAGTTTATAAGATCATCGAATTTGAAAATTCCTGAATGATAAAATTCCCAGTAGAAAATTGCCGAATTATAAAATATGCGAACTGGAAAATTCCCGAATTCTGGATGAAAAATTTTTTTTAAAGGGGCAACAAAATTTTCATCGAGAAATATATTTTTTTTCAATTATTGTTATTTTAAATTCAAACAATAATTTCAGAAACTTTAAACATCAAAAATATTTGATTATTGTATTTTTAATAAATAAATAATAATTATAAAATTTAAGAAAAAATTGTTCAATTGTTTAAATTTTGGAATTTTCTACTTCGGATATTTTATAATTTATCAATTTTCTGTCGGGAATTTTCCAATTCGGTAATATTAGAAACTGTTCGGGCATTATCCAATTCAGGAAATTTATTTTTTCGGTAATTTTCAAATTCATTCAAAACTTCTGAAGACTTTTGAAAGGTTTCAAGAAACTAAAAAAAGTCTGAGATTCCTGCGAAAACGCTAGATGATTTTCTATTTAAAAAAGTAAATTTTTAAGGAAAATTTCAAAAGATTTCGAAAAAAATTTGGAAGATTTTAAGGCGATTTTTTATTTTTTTAAATTTTACGAATAATTGAAGTCAGTTTGAAGGATGATTGAAAACTCTTCTCTTGGTATAGAAATGTCGCCTTACCGGTTAAAAATGCAATTGTTTGGTTCAGGATTTTTTTGTTGAATTCTGCTGTAATTTGTTAAAAATACATTTTTTTTGTTTAAAAATTGTAATACTTTGTTGAAAAGTCGTTTTTTTTTAAATTAATTTTGTAACTGAAAATTGAACTATTCCTTTTTTGGTTGAAAATTCATGTTTTTTGTCAAAAATTCGTATTTTTTCGTAAAAACTTAAATTAATTATTTGGAAATGATTTTTTTCTAATTCATATTTTCGGATTGAAAATTCAATTATATTTGGTTAACAAATTAACTAGTTTTTGAAAATTTGTCTTTTTGGATGATTTCAACTCTTTTTGATTCAAAATAAAAATCTTTTTGAGTTGAAATCTTCTTGGTTAAAAGTTGAACTATAATTATTTTTTTTATGAAGATTCATCATTTTAGTTGAAAATGTATCTCTTTGGTTGAAACTGTAACTATTTCATTGAAAATTCGTATTTTTTGGTAGAAAATTTATCTTCTTGGTTTAAAATTGATATTTCTGTTTAAGAATCCATTGATTTGATTGAAAATTCATCTCTTGATTGAAATGGCATCTGTTTTGGTTTAAAATGCATCTGTTTGGTTGAAAATGACTTTAATTTAAAATTAACTTTTTTCTTGAAAATTCATATTTTTGTGTTAAAAATTAAACTATTTTGTAGAAAATTCGTCTATTTAGGTAAAAATTTCATATTTTTCTTCAAGATGTGGATTCTTTAAGATTTCGAAACAATATTTAGAAGCCTTTTAAGAATTTTTAAAGGTTTCAGGAGGATAAAAAATTTTCTTGAGATTCATGGGAAAATTTCATATGATTATTTGTTTTGAAAAATTAATTCGATGAGAAAATTGAAAAATATTTCAAAATATTTTAAATGATTTCTTAAAATATCAAAAACATATATATTAATATATTTTAAAGCAAAATTTCTCAAATTTGCAAGATTCTAAGGCTTAGAAAAAGTTCGATTAAGTTTAAGAGATATTCAGAAGTTTTAAAGATATTAAACATTAATTTAAAACTTATAAAGATTTTACAAATTTTTTTAACAAAACGTAGATTTTTAAAGGTTTCGACCAACAAATTAAGATATAGTTTTTAATTTCTTTGGTATTAGCGACTAAATATTGATTAAAAATTAAGGAATTATTAAAAACAACATAAATATTGCTAATACCAAATACATTTAAAATTATATCTAAGAATTATTTTAAAATTAGAATACCGAAAATAGTTAACCAAAGATATGTTTATAAAAAAAGAACAATAGTCGTGTTGACAAAATCTGTGCAGATAATTAAGACATTGAAATTTTATCATATTTTCCATATTATGTAGAAAAAAATAAAATAGTTGTAATCTTATTGTATTCATTTTTACTCGACACCGTAAATTACAAAAATATATTTTTTTTAATATTATAAGATATTACAATGCATCAAATACTGGTAATAAAACCTTATGTTAAATATGTTTTATTCGAGCTTCTAGTGAGAGGAGATTTTATACTTGTTAGAACCGAGAAAATACCGACAATTATAGGTGAGCGAAAATTAGTGGACGCCTTGTAATCGATTCCAATTACACAGATTAGCAGATTAAATCTTGCGAAAATTTATATCGGATCCAATTAATTATATTATCGAAATATTTTCAATATTGATTTTTTTTTCACGTAACGACTGAAAAATCCCGAAAAAGAAAATTCTCGAATAACAAAATTTCTAGGTAATAAAATTCCCGAATAATACAATTTCCGTATAATAAAATTCCAGAATTGGGAAATTCCCCAATAATAAAATTCCCGATTTTGAAAAAAAATGTCATCCAGAAATATATTATTTTCAATTATTGTTATTTTAAATTCAAACGATAATAATGAATATATTTTTTAAAAGGTTTTCATATTTTTAAAACTTGAAAATATTTTTCATTAGAAGTGAAGAAATAAACATAAAATTTTTTTATTAATGACAATAATTGTTCATTAAAAGTGCCGGTATGTGTTGCTTTTGTAACTCGAGAATAATTATTCGGGAGTGGCTATTGCCAAGGGCAAAATCCATCATTGTTGCGCATGAAAAGTCACGTTGCTTATAATTACAGGAAACTCAGTATTTTTTCTCCAACGCGTTCGGGTCAAATCAATCTAGGTACATACGTTTGTAAATTCCAGTTAGTTCCGCAAAATAAAAATTCCAATTTGGAAACTGTGTTTCACTTATTATTGAAATGTATTTTAAGTATAAGATCAGATTTCAATTTTTATTGCTATTATTCATAAAAAAATGTTTATTGAATTCAATGTTAGATTTTAAATTGAAAGTTTTAGAATAAATGCGTTCCACACAAAATTCCTATACTTTTTTTTCTCACCTTTCATTTGTTATAATAAAATTGATGCCCAGGTATGTGTTGTATATTATAATTAATACAAATTTAAGTAATTAAAAATCTAAATAGTTCAATAAACAAAGAATTAATCATATTTTTTACCTCCAGGGCAATCGACCGATCTTCGAGCTTCGGCTCTTCTGCATTCAAGACCTGCGTCACCTTGCGGGCAAGTCGTTGAAGTTTCAAGCAAATTTTCTTCAAATATTGTGTCGACCTAGAAATCACTAATTGTAAACGAAATTTGCAAAATGATCTTTTGAATTCGGAACGCAATTCTTAAAATCGTAACAAGAAACTACACGATTTTACATCTCGAGAAAGAATTTTTTTAAATGAACTTCTCGTATAATTTCGAAGAAAATAATAAATCAATTAAATACGTTTGTTTCATTTATCTGAAACATCCTTGTTGATACTGTTGATTTATTTTAATTATATTTTCCAAATTGAATAAAATACACAAATAATAAGAATCGATAATTATTTTCAATGAAAAATAATTTTTTTAATTTGTGAATTTGATTTTACCCTTTTGAAGGAACCAGGTCTGGAAAACATTTGAACCAGTTTGGCAAGTGCATTGTCCATTTGTGGATAATCCGTTGTCACATTTTGGACACATTGGTGGCCACTGATAATAATTGTCACAAAAAAGCATGTGAGAACTACTTGCGAGTACATTTTCGATAATTAAATTTTTGTTTAAAAGAGGCGCAATTGAAACGCGACTTATGTATATTTGAAAATGCGACTGACCAGGAGTCCGAAAGGACACTAGCAATTTCAGGTCTCCAACGACATTTCACTTTTTAGTGGGGATACACATTATTCTCCTGATGAAAACTGTGAGTTGTGTGCATTCTGATCAGCCGCAAATTATTTCCACGATAAGCATCCTTCTTCTTGATGACCTTGATTTAAATCTCAAGCATGAAGAATATTTTATTTTCTTTTCCTGATTTTCAAAAGTAACTAATTCAATCAAGCGCGGATTTACAGGGTAGCGAAACCAAAGACCCCCCTCCCCCCTCCCATGATTTTCTGATTTACCTTCACTTTTTTCTTTTTCAATAAGAAATGAAGAAAGGTTATTAAAAATATTATTATTTGAAAGATTGCAAAAGATTATTAATAATAATAGTCTACAAGTGTTCGCTACTAATAAATTCTGTTCGCATGTTGTAATAATTCTGATAATAATAATTAATCATGGTGATTCTAAGTTATTATATAAGTTATGTATATTAGTTCCAGGATAAATAATTAAATTGTTAAAATATATTACAATTTTCAATTTTATACTTAAAGCAATGAAATGTCGGGAGATTCCCAAAATTACTTAAAATCTCTGAATTCCTTGAATTATCTACAATCCTGGAGAATTACGAATTTCCTGAATTCTTTTAATGTTCTGAACTTCTAAAATTCGTAGAATTCCTTAAATTACCCAAATGCTCTGAAATTCGCCGAATTCCCTGAAATCGCTGAATTGCTTGAATATCCTGAATTCCTTGAATATTCTGAATTCCTTGACTTCTCTGATATCCTTTGAGTTCTCTGAATCCCCTGAATTCCTTGGATATTCTCAATTCATGAAATTTCTTGAACTTCTTGAATTCCCTGAAGTCATTAAATTTAATAAATTCCTGCATTCTGAAATTTTAGAAATTCTCTGCATTTTCTAAGTGCTCTGAAATCCCTAGAATACCCTAAATTCCTGGAATATTCTGAATTCCTTGAATTCTCTTTTCTTAAATTCCCTAAATGCTCTGAAAACCCTGAAAATCTATGAATTCAATGAAATCCTTGAATAATCGAATTTCTCTGAATTGCTTGATATCTCTGAAAATATCTGAATTCCCTGAAATCCTGGAATTCCTTGAACACTTCCTGAGATTCTCCGAATTCCTTGAATATCGTAAAATCCTTGATTTCTCTGGATTCCCTGATTTTTTCTTTGAACATTCTGAATTCACTGCATTTTTTGAATCCCATAAATTCTCTCTATTCTCTGAAATTTCCTGAAATCTTTAAATGTCCTAAATTCCTTAAATATTCGGTATTCTCTGAAATCCTTGAAAATTCCGAATTTCCTGGAATATTCTGAATTTCTTAAATAATCTGAATTCTTCTAAATCCCAGAATACCTGCA
>CAKNWT010085130.1:0-20813 GCA_932066315.1 Andricus coriarius | reverse complement strand
GAATAAAACTTATGTATTTCATGAAGGAGAATCTGAATCTGTGATAAAAAATTGGGGTTCCCATTTGAAATTACAAAGTTACCCCCACCCCTGCCTCCTGTGGGGGTGGGGGTGGGGTAAATTTTAACAAATCTTTTTTCCCCCTCGAAAATAAAAAGTTTTTATTCCAGACATTTTTTCCGTAGGATGCGTATTTTTTTAGATATTTCGTTGTCTCAAGTTAAAAAAAACACCCTGTATATTGATTGAAAAGTAGCTTTAAGATAATCGTTTGAAACTGTACACAAACCGTTAACTGCTCCTATATTAATTGAACAAATTTGTTTGGATAAATTTAAAGATTTGGCTAATTTATCTGTAATTAGATTGACTCTTGAACAAGAGTCTAGCAAAGCTCTATCCATGAAATCATTTCCTCGACTATTCTTGAATTTCAAAACCACGGTTGTCATTAGATGTGAATCTGATGAAAACGCTTCAGACACATACGTGTGACCTTGTAGTTGTGCTTGTGGAGCAGCGGTATTTGATGTTTTCGCTCCCTTTTCCTTAAGGGATTCTGATTTACTGGAGTTTTCCGGTTTTCTAGGTTTATCATGATGTAATAGCGTGTGGTGTTCGCGATTGCATTTCTTACATCTTCTGTTACTTTTGGACGCCAATGTATGCGTACACAAACAATTTTTACATATTTTTTGTGATTTTATAAAATTCCAGCGATCTGAAATGTTGAGTTTGTCAAACTGAGGACATTGATAGAGTCTGTGCTCTTTTTTGCATTTGGGACATTTAGAGTTAGAAGGATTGTTGTTGGAGGCTGAGGTCACAAGAGACCTTGTGTCATTTACCTTTCTTACCTTTGAGAAAGGTTGAATAATCTTTTCACCCCCGGCCCTCTTCTCCGCCGCATTACGGCCGCTCGGGGCACCTATTTCGAATGATTGTATTCTATAAGCTGTTAACTGGATGAACTAAAAAAAGTCTGTTAATTTAGGCAGATCATTCCCGTTGAGTCTCTCTTGCCATTTTCTCAAAACTTTCGGTGGTAAAGCTTTTTCTAAAACTCTTAGAGTCATCTGCTCACCATACTCGTTTATCTCTAGCTTCATGTCATTCAACATTCTGATGTGCTATTTCGCAAAAGCTAAGATTTTTTCAAGTGCGGGTCCTGAAAGAGCGTTAATTAATTGGGAATGTTTAACGTAATGAGTAATGTCTGTTCGCGAATGGATTAAACCTTTAAAACTATGTTTCCGCGAAACCCACTTTCCCTGTTCTCCATTAAACGTAAAAATTTTGACTTCAGGTAGTCTCGGTTTGATTTGTCTTTCAGTAATCGTGATGTTACTTGTATTAAGAGTCGAGTGAGCAACTGGGTTTGCAGTCTGTAATTTCATAATCGACGTCGCAAGTTCATAATAGTTTGCATTGATTTCCCGGAATGCGTCTAAACTAGGATGATCAGACTTTAGCGTTGCTAATTCATCGTTCAGTCCGGAATATTCGTCAAAAAGTTGTGTCATTTTTTATAAACGGAGTTTAGCGTTTATAGGGTCGCAGGCAGGGTCATCTTGATACACGGTTGGATCTGCGATTAGGGTTTCAAAAAAAATCTCCTTTTGATTAATGTTCGCTATGTGCTTTTGCTTTGTCACGGATCCTTCCACTTCTTTCAGGAAATTAATTAATAATTAATTGGTTGGCATTAAAAAGGCTATCTAATTCCCTAACAGGTCCTGCCCCGGGTGGTCGCAAAGCAAGCGAGAAATCAATATCTATACTTAAAATGGGGTATCGTGTGGTGAGAATGTATGAGCGGACAAAATTTTCCTAGATGCAATTTTATCGACCTTAATTCTTTTTGTAAATTGAATTAATTTTAAAACATGGGATTGAAAACAGAAGAAAATCAGCATAGATTCATTCGAATGATTTTTAAGAAACAAACGAGTCTTGCCAATAAAACAAGATAAATGATTTAAATGACACAGCAGGCTCAATCGGTAGAGCAAATTAAGGATAAATGAATAATTTAAATGACACATCAAGCTCAATCGGTGGAGCAAATTAAGGATAAATGAAGGGTTAAGCCCATCAGCCCAATTGGTAGAGCTGATTAGTAATTATAGTTCCCTTGAAACCTTATGAATGCAAGAAAAAACCATAGAAAAAATTTTTGAATTAAATTATTTTATTCAAATTCTTTAAAGCGAGTGAGCAAAAGAATACATGCGATGCGATCTCTAAGAAAAACTCTTTGATTTGCTTTTGAAAAATAATTCACTGTTAATTCACTTTAAAATTATAATGACAGGTAGTCCTTTGATAGTCAACCTAAATACACTGGAAACCGGAGCGACGGAGTGTGGTCGTACTGGGGCTATGGTTAGCGACTCTGGACTTTTTTCTTTGCCAATTCAAGAGCCCTCGAAGCAAATTCCTTTCAAAGCCGCACTTGAATTCATACCATAAAATTTCGATGGAAAAATATCCCCGTTAGCCGTTTTGCGCGAGACTGCATATAGACGCGTAATTCAATAGCAGCCGAAGATCGCCAACATTCATTTTTAATCGTTAAATCGCGCATTTCCGGCAGTGCCTATAATTCGCTTCTTGACATGGAAACTCATAGCTTGGAAGCCCTATTAAAACATCTAAAAAATATTATTACCGAACATAGAAATTTAAGTCAACTGAATTCCATGCTAGCAACCGAGGCACAAAAATATAACGATAGTGCCCTAGAATACGGAGACAGGGTTAGCGAAAATTTAAAAAATATAATAGAACTTGTGGAAGAGAAACACTCGATAATTGAATCTGACTCAATGATCAGATCAGTGAGAGATACGGCCTGTGAACATTTTCTAATGGGATTGAAATTTCTTTTCCCCTTATCGAAAAGCTTTTTCGAAAGAAAATATCTTTTTCGCTATTAAGCCTACAATGTGCGATATGTAATAAACACATATATGTAAATGTATCCAGTACTATATCGAATCGTGTCTAAATATATGTCGAAATTGGTTACATTTAATAAGTTATCAATAAATTTTAATTGATAATAATATATTTAAATATTGATAAACTTTTATTAACAACGTTCTATAGTATAATTTTTATAGCATACTAATTTTATAGATACAGAAATATGCATTCTGCCTTTTACTTCTTAAAAGATTTTTTTCTTTTAGCTAAAAAAAACTTGAATGTAAACTATCTAATTTCATGTGATATAATGTTGTTTATCATATGTCCTCTTTTTTTCAAAATTTTATTTTCTCCTTACATATTCCGCTTCCTCTATCCCCTTAAAAATGGCAATAAAATTCAAAAGTAGTCTATTGCGCCTAAACTTTGTATTTTTCCTTCCTCTAGAAAAAAATTCATATAATTATATATCATTTATGATTTTGTGCTCTTGAGTTATTTCCCCAGTGACCTCTCTCACATTAGAGTCTTAATCTATTCACGTGGACTATTTAAAATTTTTTTCGTCTCACTTTTAACTCGACATATAAGTCATCAAATATTTGTGTTATTTCATAGGGTCCTTTATCGTCATATTCTGAGTCTAATTTACCACCTCTAGGGTCTTTTTGCAAATAGGCCATTTCTCCCAGTTGACAATTGTGAACATCTAATTTCTCGTCATAGTATTTCTTTGAATTCTCTTTAGCTAGCAACAATCGATCTCTGGCTAGACTTTGAGTTTCAGCCAGTTTTTCGCTCAAAGTTTTTAAAAAATCGTAATATTTTGAAACGGTTTAAAACATCCCCGCACTTCAATTAAAATAATAGGAAAGAAGAAAACGTAAAATTAACACTAGAAATGTGACAAAGGGAGATAACGGGCAGTGCTCAACATAGCAACAAATTTATAAATATAGGTCAACAGGCCACTGGGGAAAATCAAAATTGCATGCGCAATATACAGGGCCCGAAGGTTGGGAGACCAGCGGTACCAAGACGGGCTGGTGGCACTCGTAGGATAGCGACGATCGAAAAATCACTTTTCGCTGGACAGACGATCAGAACGGTCGTATCGACCACGGGAGTTATAAGTAGAATCCTTCGCAAGCTCATGAGTTGCTTACGCGTAGCCTTGGCTAGAGAGCATTCAGGAACAAGCGAGGCTGTTTTTTTTATTGAAAACTATTTTTATTAGAATCCTCTCAGTCTCACCAGTTTTTCTTAAGTTTGACTAATCTGTCCTCAAGTCTGAGTACATAGGGACGTGTTTATCCAGGGGTAAAATTCTCTTTCTACCAGGCATAGACTTGGAAATTGAGAATGGATTTCTCAATTGATAAACTCGATCCGATCTGTACAGCACTTTGAGGGGGGAAAGAGAAAATTTAATTTCATTTGACACAGCGAAACGACAAATTCAAACCAAATTGAGCTTTGGACCAAGCTTTTGACTGGGAAATCGCACAATTTGAACTCTGATGGTCGGAGTAACTGTAAAATATCAAATCAAGTTTTATCCTTTCCAGGTTGTTGAGTCTGAATTCCCTATGGTCATGAAGCGACCCAGTATGGGAATCTAGACTAGAACGCTGGCTTCGCAAAACCAAACATAAGTTAGCTTTCAATAAAAAGAAATGTCTGCTAACTCACAAATCCTATGTGAACTGGTTTGAAGAATTGTAGTGCCTCTATGCGTTCGGAATGGATGGTCCTGGATGTTCGAGAAAATGAGAGGGATAGGAGTCAATTTAATTAAAAGGGCAACGATTCTATCAGGAGGTCGAAGTCTCATCAAATAAATGTTATTTTTCTCGCAATCTCCTCAGCGCACTTGTGAGCCCACAATCAACTACAAGTAAAAAGACATTCCAATGAGTCATAGCCGAAGGGGACTAAATTTTATAGAGTCATCAACTGATGTAGAGTTGAGATCCACCGAAAGTTATATTTGTGAGGAGTTTTTGATCAAAAATTATTTTCTTTTTCGAGACTTACGCGTGAGAAATAACAATCAATTACGTCCAGGGGAAAGAGGGGTTCCCATTCCGGTTCCAAGGGTATCCTTAATGGTAAAACCGAGCAATCGGATGGTAAGGGCAAGCTTTAACATTTTGCCCAGGCTTGGACTCGAGCTGCTGGATACAGTCCATTAATGGGAAACTGGATATGGTTTCTCGGTAATTCTCAATGATGCCAGAAAAGTCAGAGTTGCTACAAACATATTAAATTATTCATAATAAGGGAAAACGCGTATTCACGAAAGGTAAAATTGCTTGGTTTGGGTAAAATAGTCAATTTGTGGATCTCAGCTCGACATGGAAACAGAAAATTTGAATTGAAAATAACATCAATAAATCAAATAAAATAAGAATGCCACAATGTAAATGGGATTTCCGCGTTAGTAATTTCGCTTTATATAACAGCTTTTTCCTCAAAGATTAATTCGTATAATGCATTACTAAGAAAATATTACCACAAATCTTAATACTATTATGAATGTATTTTAGCTGATGTGGAAAATTGTTTTTGGACATGGCGTAATATGAGATTCAAAAATTTATTTTTGCTCAGAATAATAGTACGCCGTGTCCACAATATTTTTATAAATGAACTATTTATAATGAAATTCATAAATAAAAAGTTTAACAGAATGATAGTTTACATTATTCTGTTGTATTACATACCTCGAATTAAATTAACTATTCGAAAATTATTGACCTTTGAGTAGTATTCCGATGGTTACTTTTAAGGTTGAATATATTTTTGAAAATTGTTATTTTTCGAATTGAACTTAGGTTATCCATATAAAATATCCACTACGAAGTTGGCATTTTCCATTCATAGCAATGCAAAAAAGGACATAGCGTGATATAATTCTAACTTTTAATTAACGTTACTATTTTAATTGATAATTGTAGCAGCTGAGGAAATAAATTTCAGGTAAAAATGTATTAAATAAAAAGTTGAACCCTTACCGAGCCGAAAAATATTAATAGTTCAAAATTTTCAAAAAGTGGACAAAGCGTAGTATAACTCTGGGGCGACGAATTGTAGTGGACTCAATGTTCTTTAAAGGGATGCCGTCCGCATATTTTGTTAAATTATCCTGAATGGTCAGAATGTATTTATTCCCTTTTTCCGAAGTAGGCAAATGACCCACAATATCGATTTCGACTTTATCGAAGGCTTGAGTCGGAGTATCCGTTATTTTCATTAGAATCCCATTTTACATGATTCATACCGTTGGCTATACGCGAGATGCTAACGGAACGTACTTTTAAATAGTCCATCATGTCTTTCGATCCTCGAAGAGCTTTTGAAACGTGAGTAATGAATGGTTTTATATCGAATGTTTCTTTTATGATTAAATTGAAAAGATATTGAAAATCATATTTATAAACAAGCAATTTTCCTGCTTGAGGGTCCTCAGCAGACGCGCGCTTTAAATCTTCATATTTAAACCGATTTCTTTCTATTAACTCCCTATTCATTTCAGTCGTAAGCTTGTAATCTGCAGGGATAAACTGCACTAGATGAACGTTTCTCATGTACAGTTTATCCTTGCAAACTTTTAAGAACGACATCACCGAATTTGGGGATAATTTTTATCCTTGTGAAAAGGCTCATGTGAGACATGTATTGATAGTAACTGGGTCTCATTTAAAAGGGGTGATTCTTCTGTATTCTCTGGGGCAGTTTCGATTTCTTATAGAGGATAACACCGATGATGGAGGAGGGGTACTTCCACTTCACTGCCCATTATAAATTCTCGTTTGAATTTACAATGATCACATTTCTGATAAATAATATCCTTTATTCTACAAGCCGATTTATTTTGTGAAAAAATATTAAATTTTTCTTTTTGAAAATCCACTATGCTTTGAGAGGTAAGGGTACAAGGTTGTTTGTTCATGGAATAAGGAGTGAGTTTCAAGAAAACATCTGTTTCGTTTTCGTCAGCAACTGCGTCCACGGAATCAAATTCTTGGTCTTTCGTAACATAGTTCAGTCTGACCTCCGCGACTTCGTTCAGTTCGTCACAACATATATCTTTCTTTTGACCGATGGATTTCGAAAACTGCTGTCCTCCCGGGTAAACCGCCGAAATTGCTTCGAAATCGACCATTTGGGTCCTTGAATTCTTTCGAAAAATCGATCCTGAAAACTGTCGACCTCCCGGGTACACCACCGGAATGGCTTCAGAATCGACCATTTGGGTCTCACTCTCATAATCGAAGTTCTCTCCTTCACTGGCTGTTTCGAACTGATCTTCGTCGCTGGTGTCAGGTGATTCAGAATTTTTCATAATTGCACAAACATTTTTATCTATGCTATGCTGATTTCTCTAAGAAAAATCGATCTCATTGCCCAAAAATCCTTCTCTAATTATACAATTAATCCTTTTACAATCTGTACGTTCGTAATTGTTACTGTAAGGAGAGCACGACGCGGATGATGATCCTGCAGTATTAACACCCTGCGACTGAGCGTGATGGATGAGTCTAAAGGATCAAGGTCATCATTAGATGGGGGATCAAGATTCACATCAAAATTTGGCTGTTCCTCCTCCATCGGATTTCGCGACAATGCGTCAGTATTTGTATTTGCGCTTCCCTTTTTGTATAATACGTCATATTCATATTCGCTTAACTTTAACCGCCATCTTAATAATTTTGAACCCGGATTTTGTATGTTGTGCATCCAAACAAGGGGTCTGTGGTTGGTTATAAGTATAAATTTTCGCCCTAATAAATGAGGTCGAAAGTTCTTAACACTAAATATGTTTGCGAGGAGCTCCTTTTCTATAGTTGAATAATTAACTTCGTTATCACTCAACGTTCGTGAGGCATATGCTACTGGCAAATCCCCTCCTATAAGTTTCTGACTCAAAATCCCTCCTATTCCGTAATTGGAAGCATCACATGAAAAACCCAAAAGGATCGGAAAAATCAGGATAACACAAAAGAGGTTGCTCACACAGTATATTTTTCAATTGATCAAAGGCCCCTTGCTGAGATTCAGTCCAATCAAAACGATCCTCTTTTTTCAACAGGTAGCTCAATGGCTTTGATATTGTTGAAAAATTCATAATAAATCTACGGTAATAGCCAACGACTCCCAAAAATTGTTTAATGTTTTTAGTATTCCTTAGTCTCGGAAATTTGCGTACTACCTCAACATTTTTGGGATCTGGACGAACCCCATCGTGCGATATAATGTGGCCCAGGTATGTAACTTCCTTTCGCAATAATTTGCATTTAACAGGTTGTAGGGTGAGTCCAGCTGCTTTTAGGCGGTCAAGCAGCTTTCTCAGCTTCTGGGTATGCTCTTGCAAGGAGTTTGCATAGATTTTATGACTATGATTGAGAAACAACCTACTAACTAAAGATATCGATCTTGGGGATGGATCTTTGGTCAAGTGAGTTCACTTCCAAGCAGCCTATGAACTGGATTCCAAGGCCGATAAGATTGTAAGATCCTTACCTCGCATCATGGCTGCGCATGTCGATAAAGAGCTAATGAAGAAGATAAAGGTCATCACTGTTGCCCAAGTATTGAGCTGTTCTATGGTAAAGTTTATTTCGACTATGCGTACATATGGTAAGGTTCTTATCACTCCTCTTTTATTACATAAATTTTTATGTTCAGTAAAAGTAAAATATAAAATTAAGGGTATGCGATACTTTGCCAGAAGAGCAATTTAGTTTACACATGTTTTTCCACAATTTTTCATTTCTCAACAAAATAATAGTGCCTAGACGTCAAGATTAATTTTCTTTACGACTCGGCGCTATTATTGTTTTGAAAACTTAAAAATTGTAAAGAAAAAATCTGCCTCAACTAAATTGCTCTTATGTTAAAGTATCACGTACCCTTATAATAAAGAAATATAGAATGAACCTTTTTTTATTTCAGATAAGTAAATCGATACGAGAAAAGGAGTTTTAAAAATGCCCAAGGAAGCTGGAGGATGAAGGAGAATTTCCAAACACCACCGTGAGGTGTGGAATTTCCAAACTTGGAAACATCAGTTGGTTGCGCTACGCTGGCAGACTAAGTCCACGTCGACAGGCGGCTTTAGATTATTTTGAAAGAGGATTTGTTCGAGGAATGACGGTAATTAGGAGAAAAATATCATTAATAGCCTTCCAAAGTGACTTGCGGAAAAAACTAGCTGTTTACTCTTTGCGATACATGGACTCTGAATGGATTACGTGTCCGGATCATAAAGAACAACTGAAACAAAAGTTTTTGGATCTCTTAATCATCAAAAATATCGAATAATGGTGCGCCCACATTAACAGGCTTCTAAATGGACGTCATAGGCAGCACGGTAACAGCATTTTAGAACAACGTGCTATTAAAGTGTATAGCACTACCCGGAGACGAAAAGTCGTTTTGGATAAAATGTAAGTGTTTTTGAGTAAATAGATACAAAAAAGGAGTTTTAAAAATGCCCAAGAAAGCTGAAAGATGAAGGAGAATTTCCAGACACCACCGTCAGGTGTGGGATTTCCAAACTTGGAAACATCAGTTGGTTGCGCTACGCTGGGAATTTTCTGATGAAACTTCAAGAAAAAGCAAAGGAGATGAAGGTGTGTCCGTACTTTCAAAAAGTGTTCTTTTCCTCCGTTACTTCACCAAATGAGTTGACAGCAATCGGCGAACCTGGCAGACTAGGTCCACGTCGACAGGCGGCTTTAGATTATTTTGAAAGAGGATTTTTTCGAGGAATGATGGTAATTATTAGAAAAATATCATTAATAGCCTTGCAAATTAACTTGAGGAAGAAACTAGCTGTTTACTCTTTGCGATACATGGATTTTGAATCGATTACGTGTCCGGATCATAAAGAACAACTTAAACAAATGTTTTTGGATCTCTTAATCATTGAGAATATCGAACAATGGTGCGCCCACATTAACAGGCTTCTAACTGGACGTCAGACGCAGCACGGTAACAGCATTTTAAAACAACGTGCTATTAAAGTGTATAACACTACCCGGAGAAGAAAAGTCGCTTTGGACAAAATGTAAGTGTTTTTAAAGAAAGTGACTTAAGGAAGAAGCAACTCTGCTACTGCTCGCAGTCCGTGCTACTTCACAGACTGAAGCTGCGTTTTACATCCTATTCAATTGAATCGATTTTATTCAACAGTTCTTTAATTAACCACCTCTTGAATTAGAGCTACCCAACTTATTTCAAATTAAATATTATCAAACGGTATTCTAAATTAATATTATTATTAAACCTTCTCGTTTTCCGAAAATGTGCAAAAGTTGGGGTAAATACAGAGTTTTACAAAATTCGTAACAGTTCTTCAAATTGTTTTCCTTCCTTTAAAATATTATTCAATTATTCATATTAAACTTATGAATGTTTGTTTTTCTTACTTTTATAGATAAGTCTTCATAAATTTAATATGAATAATTGAATAATATTGTTAGAGAAAAAAAGAATTCAAAGAATTATTGGAAATTTTCGCAGGTAGGGTTGCGGGTTGAGAGGGTGGAATGTTTCCTCGAGTCCAACTGAAGATGGCTCTTTTGTTGCAGCAATGTTACGAGCGACTAAATCTCGCTCGTTTCTGCACAAAGAGTGCAGCAGCTGCTAGTGCGGGGGAAACTAAATTTGCACAGATGCGATAAATTTACATAAAATATTCCAATTTTAATATTTTGACTGATGTTTGAGCGGTCTCGGACTAAAATATTCGATTATAAGACGTACAATTTTGAAACATAAGTAAACTCTCATATGCTACGAAAGTAATAGCTCTGCAAAAGTCGCTCGATTGAACATTAATTATTTATATTATTCAGAGAACACTTTTGAAAATATACGAGTGTTAAGAAAATGTGTTTCTTGTTACGTAGCGAACATTTGATGTTTACATTCAATAAAGGATGTCATAAATTTATTTTAGATGTAATCAATATTACGAATACGAAAGACTCTGAAAAATGTTTGAGTTGAAATATCTGCATTCTTTCATTTACCAAAGTGGGTTATGAACGCTTTAGATTATAAGTGATCTTTGTATATACTGTGGTTAATTTGAAAGGAAATATCCGGACGTTAGTGACCGCGAATGTTTACATTAACTGGCGACAGGCTCAAGTACTGCGACTTTTGGGGTGACGTAGATTCAAATCTAGGTTTACCAAGAAATCACATGAAGATAGTGAGTTCCATCTCACATGAATCAGCATATAGAGGTACGGGTTAAACTATGCGTGAGATAAGTGTGTGGGTTTGTGTATGCGTGTGTGAGAATACGACTGTGTGAGGAATGGGAGCAGCGAGCACGAGAGTGGATGCTCGACGAACCAGATGAGAGCAGAGCAGATCAATTTTCAACAGTCTAGAGTTCGGTTCGTTATCCGACTCAGACTCCTTTTGAATATTAGATTTCTACTTGTAATCCGGATTTGCCTAATTTTGTTTAGAGTTCAACAATACATATTTTTTTGTTCAAACCTTAAATTCTTTTGATCTTTTATTTCAAATAATTCCCGGGTTTATTCCTATAATGTAACAAGCAGCACGAACCACCAATGAGAGAGTTTCGCAGCCATTAGACCTGCACGGAACTTAACATGGTGACCTTCGGTGGACTTCATGGGACCAGTGGGACCATCGTGGGACTTTGAAGGACATGAAATTTCTTTGTGGATCAGGGCAGTTCCTGGGGATTACCGGCAGATTTCCTGAGAGTCAGCGGGTATGGACCATCCTGAGGATTATAGAGATAGTTACATTGTGCGGAAGTGAATTGCGATATTTTTTCGCACATTTCTTTTAGGTTTTCTCATCGAGCGACTTGATCAACTCAAGGTTTGATAGCGATAATTTTATATTTATGCGATATTTTTAATTTTAGTACATGTGTGTATATTGCTGATTCACTACGTTGATGGATCACTACGTACTTTATTTACTGAGAACTGTTGAAAAATTACAGATGTAAAAGAGAATGTTCGCTATAATTGTATATAATCTCTCTTAAAATTGAATAGAACTGAGCGATCAGTTACATTGATTAATGTTTTAAATTAATTATTTAGTTGCACACGAAACAATTTGGATTAAAATTTTGAAATTCCTAATTTGTTACTAAATATGAATAATATGAAATAAATAACTACATAATATTTTGTTTAATAATTTTCTTATTCGCTAATTTTTCTCAATTTTGAAAATAGATCCGAGGAAAAATCAAAATAGCAAATCGGCGCCTGCACCTCGTGTGTCACATCGGACCGGGGCGCACAGGCTGTTGAAACAATTGAACCCAGCAATGCAGCGGGCGCTATAAGTGATACCGTTACTCACGCTCCATATGTGAATGGAGGAGAGATTCAGAGATATAGGCAGGCTAATGGATCTGAGAGAGAGGAGGGTAGTGCTGTTTCAGATGTTACGGGCCCAGTTAGTCAGTACCCTTAGTAGTACTGCTGTTGCGGAAATCGCAAAACAAATTATGCAAAGGAGGCAAAATAATTTGCGATCGGAAGAAATAGAAAGAAGGAATTCTGAATCTCAGAGATTAAATAATAATAGAGTACATTTCTCAACATCCCTTCAGGATGGAGCTTCACTCATTAAAAGTAGTGACGATACTGCATTGAAAGTTCTCGTTGAAATTATTCCTGCTTTTTCGGGAAGAAATATTTCTATGCAATCATTTGCCCGCGTATACCGATTTGCCGAACAAAATGTCGCCTTAGGTCTTCAAACATTGTTCATAAAAATGTTACGGAGTAAAATTCAGGCAGAGGCAAAACTCTACATTAAAAACAAAGAGTACACATCGTTTAATGAATTATTAGATCCACTGAAAAAGGCATTTGGCAAACCTAAGTCTCTCTTTCAGATCCGGTATGAGATTGATCATATTAGTCAGAAAAAGGGTATAACGTTGAAGTGGCTAATTGTTTCAGGTTGTGGTTGGAGTGAACTTGAGGCCCGTGTAAGACAGGCTCATCCTACTAATTTGCAGGGAGCCATAAGTGCTGCTATTGGAGCAGAACGTGACCTAGCTCAGCACAAAAGGTTGCGGAGGGTTCCCTCGGAAAGTTCATCGTATGCTAGCAGTGAACCCAGGGTTGAAACCGGATATAACGCCAGGGATACACAAAGTAGCTCGTATTCCAAACCAGTATATCAAATTAACGAAAATCCCGTGCAAACCCCTGCAAAACGTAGGGGTGTAGAGTGTGATAACTGTAGAGAAGAGGGACTTATAGCACGAAATTGTCCTCATGAGACGGAACGCGATATCTTTCCCCATGCTATAAGCGAAGGGCCGAAGAAGCTGAAAAGCAAAATGAAGACAGGTGTATTTATTGTAGGGAACGAAGATATAGGACAGAAGAGTGCTATAAGCGAAGGACTGAAGAAGCTGAAAAGGAATTAGAATCAAATATAAAATGTAAGAATAACCCTTGTACCAATTCGCAAACTTGAAACTCCAGAAGTGCTCGTCTGCAGGGCGCAGCAGCGAGCAGCAAGAATCACTTCCCGCGTCATTCAAATAAGTCGTCCTCACAATCGGGAAACAAGGGGTCATACATTCGCCAACGATAAATGTTTACAACCGAAATTTTCATAATAACAAAGTTTCATTCCTAGTTGATACCAGTAGTGAGTTAAATCTGCTAGAAGAGAGTTGTTTAACTAAAAAATTGTACCGCAAAAAAAAACAAAGGTATTTTTTGACAGGAATGCAATTTTTGAGGGAGAACGCTGCCACTATGACTTTTCCTGACCAGGCTCTAAAATTAAAATTAGAAAATATTATTTCTCTGAATAATAAAAGGCTTCACCTCCCTGATAGTTCTAGGAAATTAATAACATTACCTGTTATTTATGGAGGCATTAGTGAGGGCTATCTAAAAAGAATTCATACTGGCGATAAGGTGTTTTTAGGTGAAAATTTAGTAAGTTCGAAAAATGGATAAAGAAGGAAAAGAAAGTTTACTGGTCCTTTAGCCGAATATTCCTATCAGGTAAAACTAGAGGGGGATGTTATGGGAGCCACTAAAGTTCTGCAACTCGAAATTCATACAACTGATGAAACTACAACTTTTGAGAGGCCTATCCATGAGCCTTTGAAACGTGGCGGGAGCATTCTTCAACCCAAACGGCATTCTATTAAAATTATAGTGGCCATAAGGGGTAGAGGAAGCCGTTTTAGCCTTGCAGTCAGGGTGCAACTTGGTGCATCTTGTGAAACTCCGAAGCGAGGTCAAGTACAGAAAAGTATTTGGCTCCGCCCAGCCGATCCAAGAAGTGGATTATATTGGGTAAGGGATAGGCGTCGCCATTAGTGATCTAGGGTTATTCTTACATTTTTTATTTGATTCTAATTTCTTTTCAGCTTCTTCGGCCCTTCGCTTATAGCCATCTTCTGCCCTGTGTCTTCTTCCCTTATAATAACTACAACATTCTTCGTTTTGCCCTTGATATTACGCTTTGCTAGAATTAAATGCATGGGGAAAGATATCGCGTTTCGTCTTACTTGGGTAATTTCGTGCAATGGTCCCTCTTCTCTACAATTATAACATTCTACACCCCTACGTTTTGCAGTGGGTTGCACGGGATTTTCGTTAATTCGATATACTGGTTTGGAATACGAGCTACTTTCTGCATCCCTGGCGGTATGTCCGGTTTCAACACTGGGATCATTGCTTGCATACGATGAACTTTCCGAGGGAACCCCCCGCAACCTTTTCTGCTGTGCTAGGTCACGTTCTGCTTCAATAGCAGCATTTATGGTTTCCTGCAAATTAGTAGGATAAGCCAGTATTACACGGGCCTCAAGTTCACCCTTCAACCACAATCTAAAACGATTAGCCACTTCAAACTTATACTCATTGATTTTTTATAATGGCAACTTCAGGCGACGACTGTTGCTCGGTTATTTCAAAAGTTTTGTTCAGTAATTCGTGTACTCTTGCGCAGTATGCTATTATGTTTTCTCCCCTTTTCTAACTTATATGAGCAATCTCGGACTGGATGTGAAAGAGAGATTTAGGTTTGTCAAATGCCTTTTCCAGTGAATCTAATAATTCATTAAACGATGTGTACTCTTTTTTTTTAATGTAGAGTTTTGCCTCTCCCTGAACGTTACTCCGTAACATATTTATGAACAATGATCGAAGACCTAAGGCGACATTCTATTCGTAAAATCAGCATTCGCGGGCAAATGATTGCACAGAAATATGTCTTCCCGAAAAAGCAGGAATAATTCCAACGAGAACTTTCAATGCAATATAGTCACTAATCTCTGAGATTTAGAATCCCCTCTTTCTATTTCTTCCGATCGCAAATTATTTTGCCATATTTACATAATTTATTTTGCAATTTCCGCAATAGCAGGACTACTAAGGGTACTGACTAACTGGGCCCATAGCATCTAAACCAGCACTACCCTCCTCTCTCTCAGATCCATTAGCCTGCCTATATCTCTGAATCTCTCCTCTATTCACATTTAGAGGGTGAGTAACTGTATGACTTATAGCGCTCGCTGCATTGCCGGGTTCAACCGTTTCAACAGCCTGTGCGACGGCCGCCCTCGGGTCCGACGTGACACACGAGGTGCAGGCGCCGATATTGGTTTTGTTTTTCTATTTTGATTTTTCCTCGGAGTCGCTTTCAAAATTGAGAAAAATTAGTGAATAAGAAAATTATTAAACAAAATATTATGTAGTTATTTATTTCATATAATTCATATTTAGTAACAAATTAAGAAATGCAAAATTTTAATCCAAATATTTTCGGTTTCAAATCAATATTTAAGTCAAAACATTAATCAATGTAATTGATCGCTCTGTTCTATTAAATTTTAAGAGAGATTATATTCAATTACAGCGAACTTTCTATTTTACTTCTATAATTTTTCAACAGATATCAGTAAATAAAGTACGTAATGATCTCAATCACTTAATAATTCTACTGTTTTCACCATTTGGAAACACAATTTCACATTAAATTTTAACAAAAAGAAATGTTTCAACCCAGCAATGAATCAGCAATATATACACATGCACTAAAATTAAAAATATTGCATAAATATAAAATTATCGCTATCAAACCTTTAGTTGATAAAGTCGCTGGATGAGAAAACTTAAAAGAAATGTGCGAAAAAATATCGCGATTCACTTCCGCATTATATCACTATCACTATAATCCTCAGGATAGTTCATATCCGCTGACTCTCAGGAAATCTGCCGGTGATCCCCAGGAACTGCTCTGATCTTCAAAGAAATCCCATGTCCTTCAGAAGTCCCACTATGGCAGTTTTATTAGAGACAGGTTAAGGTGAAAGGGTAATTTCCAACGAAGAATCCGAAAGCAATGGCCACTCGCGAGTTCGGCGCGTTTCACTAAGAGTACCTCGAATTTAATTCAAAAGCATGTTATTCACTCGCGATTGCTTTTAATAAAAATGTTCGAAAATTGTTAATTTTTTCCCCGGTTTAAACTTGCTGTTTAAACCGGGGAAAAAATTTGCTATCCCACCGAACTGTCACCATGTTACGTTTCGTGTAGGTCTAATGGCTGCGAAACTCTCTCATGGGTGGTTCGTGCTTTTTGTTAAATTATAGGAATAAACCCGGGAATTATTTGAAATAAAAGTTGAAAAGAATTTAATGTTTAAGCAAGAAAAATATGTATTGTTGAACTCCTAACAAAATTAGGCAGATCCAGATTACAAGCAGAAATCTAATATTCAGAAAGAGCCTGATTCGGATAACGAACCAAACTCTAGACTGTCGAGAATTGATCTGCCCTGCTCTTATCTGCTTCGTCAAGCATCCACCCTCGTGCTCCCTGCACCCACTCCTCACACATTCGTATTCTCACACACGCATACACAAACCCACACACTTATCTCACGTGTAGTTTCACCCGTACCAAACATTTTTCAGAGTCTTTCGTGTTCTTAACATTGATTACATCTAAAATAAATTTATGACATTCTTTCTTGAATCTGATCATCAAACGTTCGCTACGTGAACAGAAAGACATTTTCTAAACACTCGTATGTTTTCAAAAGTGTTCTCTGAATAATATAAATGATTAATGTTCAATCGAGCGACTTTTGCAGAGTTATTACTTTCGTGGCATATGAGAGTTTATTCATCTTTTGACATTCTGCGTCTTATAATCGAATATTTTAGTCCGAGTCTGCTCAAATATCAGTCAAAATCATAAAATTGTAAGTTTTATGTAAATTGATCGCATCTGTGTAAATTTAGTTTCCCCCGCACTAGCAGGTTCTGCACTCTTTGTGCAAAAACGAGCGAGGTTTAGTCGCTCGTAACATTGCTGCAATAACAGAGCCATCTTCAGTTGGACTCGAGGAAACATTCCCCCCTCTCAACCCGCAACCCTACCTGCGAAAATTTCAAATAATTCTTTGAATCGTTTTTCTTCTCTAGCAATATTATTCAATTATTCATATTAAATTTATGAAGACTTATCTATAAAAGTAAGAAAAACAAGCATTCATAAGTTTGATATAAATAATTAAATAATATTTTAAAAGAAGGAAAACAATTCTAAAAACTGTTACGAATTTTCACATCTTGCAGATAAAAAGAAATTTTAGCATCATTAGATGTAGAACTCTGTATTTCCCTAACTTTTACACATTTTCGGAAAACGAGAAGGTTTAGTAATAATATTAATTTAGAATACCGTTTGATAATATTCGATTTGAAATCAATTGTGTAACTCCAATTCAAGAGGTATGTAATTAAAGAACTATTGAATAAAATCGATTAAATCAATTCAATTGAATAAGATTTAAAAACACAGTTTCAATCTGTGAAGTGGCATGGACTGCGAGCAGTTGCAGAGGTGCTCCTTCGATGGTTCGTGAATATCCACAAAGTTGAGGTGTTTCCGGCAAAGAAGGAAGTTTATTCATAACACTTACACTTTGTTTGCAGCTTGATTTCTGGAATAGTAAAAGGTGCTGCCTATGACGTCCATTTAGAAGCCTGTTAATGTGGGCGCACCATTATTCGATATTGTTGATGATTAAGAGATCCAAAAACTTTTGTTTCAGTTGTTCTTTATGATCCGGACACGTAATCCATTCAGAGTCCATGTATCGCAAAGAGTAAACAGCTAGTTTTTTCCGCAAGTCACTTTGGAAGGCTATTAATGATATTTTTCTCCTAATTACCGTCATTCCTCGAACAAATCCTCTTTCAAAATAATCTAAAGCCGCCTGTCGACGTGGACTTAGTCTGCCAGCGTAGCGCAACCAACTGATGTTTCCAAGTTTGGAAATTCCACACCTCACGGTGGTGTCTGGAAATTCTCCTTCATCCTCCAGCTTCCTTGGGCATTTTTAAAACTCCTTTTCTCGTATCGATTTACTTATCTGAAATAAAAAAATGTTCATTCTATATTTCTTTATTATAAGGGTACGTGATACTTTAACATAAGAGCAATTTAGTTTTTTCTTTACAATTTTTAAGTTTTCAAAACAATAATAGTGCCGAGACGTAAAGAAAATTAACCTTGACGTCTAGGCACTATTATTTTGTTGAAAAATGAAAAATTGTGGAAAAAAACATGTGTAAACTAAATTGCTCTTCTGGCAAAGTATCGCATACCCTTAATTTTATTTTTTACTCTTACTGGACACAAAAATTTATTTAATAAAAGAGGAGTGATAAGAACCTTACCATTTGCACACATAGTCGAAATAAACTTTGCCATAGAACAGCTCAATACTTGAGCAACAGTGATGACCTTTATCTTCTTTATTAGCTCTTCATAGGCATGCGCAGCCGTGATGCGAGGTAAGGATCTTACAATTTTATCGGCCTTGGAATCCACTTCATAGGCTGCTTGGAAGTGAACCCACTTGACCAAAGATCCATCCCCAAGATCGATATCTTTAGTTAGTAAGTTGTTTCTCAATCCTTTTAAAATGTGTGAAGTGTTATAAACTGCTACGAATTCGTATACCTATGTATTTTGACGCGCTAATCACGAATATGATACTGAAAATACCCGCAAATTTAATTTTCAAGTTCAAAACCCCAAAAAACTAAAAATTTCATAATTTTCCGTTTATTTCAGTAAATAAAAAAAAATCACAAAAAAGTTTCAAACAAAAGTTGTAGACCGTTTAAAAGTACATATTTTACGTTCAACATGTTTTTACCCTACGACTGATAGTTTTCGAGAAAATAGACGATAAATATGAAAAATCACAGAAATACTGCAAAATGTTCCGCGACGCGACTCAAAATTGTATGAAAAATTCCTGGAAGGCTGGGTGGACACTAAATATTGAAAATCACAGAAGTCACAAAGGTGCCTCCCCCCGCCCCCCCTCATGTCACGTTGGAAAGGGGGTCGAGTGTGACCTAAGTTATTTCTGTGACCAGTCACAGGGGTGCCTTCCCACCCCCCATGACACGTTGGAAAGGGGGCCGTGTGTGACCTAAGTTATTTCTGTGACCAGTCACAGGGGTGTTTTCCCGCCCCCCATGAGACGTTGGAAAGGGGGTCGTGTGTAACCTAAGTTATTCTACACTTCGTACCGACATGTCCCTTCTTTTCTCTAAAAAGGTCAG
This sequence comes from Andricus coriarius, assembly GCA_932066315.1. Classification (NCBI taxonomy): domain Eukaryota; kingdom Metazoa; phylum Arthropoda; class Insecta; order Hymenoptera; family Cynipidae; genus Andricus; species Andricus coriarius. Next base: position 1,230 of record CAKNWT010085130.1, on the reverse strand, counting down.
TCGTAGGGTAAAAATATGTTGAACACAAAATATGTATTTTTAATAGATCTACAACTTTTGTTTAAAGCTTTTTTGTAAATATGTATTATTTACTGAAATAAACGGAAAAACATGAAATTTTCATAGTTTTTTAAGGTTTTGACCTTGAAAATCAAATTTTCGGGTATTTTCACGATCACATTCGTGATCAGCACGTCAAAATACATAGGTATACGGAGTTTCAAATAAATCAGAGGTAAGCGCTTTTCGGAACTCCACCCAATTTTTCAAATTAACACAAGCACATTCGATGAATGGTGAGTTAAAATATGAAAATTTGCTGTTTACTCATTAGGCTACACTCCTTTTCTTTTATACTCTTTTAGATACTCCTGCTTTAATTCTTTGAGTGCTTTCATATTGGACGATCCTTGGTCGCATATAGTCACCACCAGCTGGAAGCTAGTTGAGGCTATAGCAGCCACATTTTCTCGAATGCACTCTATAAGCTGTCCGTACTTTGTCTGCGATTGACAATAATAATAGCAAAATGGGACTTTGATATCATTATGGAGGCATCTAATTAAAAACACCAAAACGTGGTATGCGAATTGACTGGTTCTATGAGTTCCGAAATCCTCAAATCCTATTATATTATCCTTTTTAAAATCATAAGCGACGTGAGGACACACCTGTGCCTCGCCCCAACACGCACTAACTTGCTTGTCCACAGTATCCATATCCTTTGCCCGATCTGTTAAATGTTCTACAATATGAGTAATTATTCCTGTGTTTATCAGTATTTTGGAAAGTTCATTTTTTTAAAACTATTTTCGAAGGTAGAGAAAATAAATTTGTCATAAGACTGTAGGCTGTTGGCGATTTTTTATACACTAGTAGTCTTGCCCGCGCCTGTTAATTTTTTTATGAAACAGAATTAACCAAATAATTATTTTTTCTATGTTATTTATATTTCATTAATGTTGCAAAATATCTGTATAAAATAATTAGAAGGCACCACAGTATGATACCTCTAGCCTGCCATAAGAAGCTCCTTTTCGTTTTTTTCTCTGTTAAAGGAGTACATAATTGATTTCTCATTTCTTATTTGTAGATAAATTCTGCCATCCTTATCATGTTGGAAAATTTTAAATATAATTATAATTCAATTTCTTACAATCATCTCTTAAATTTGTTTATTACTTAACTTATTTGTGAATTATATTGCCGCACTAAATTTTTGTATTTTAT